>ML297997.1:0-16328 GCA_005239495.1 Nicotiana undulata | reverse complement strand
ATATATATATATATATATATATATATATGTATGTATGTATGTATGTATGTGTGTGTGTGTGTGAGAAGTTACCTGCCTTTATTTTTCAATTTGTACTACATCATGTATCACAGTAAACTAGAGGTTTACTGATGCAAAAGCAGTCACAGTAAACCAGAAGTTTTACTGAGGCAAAAGTAACTACAGTAAATCAGGAATTCACTGATACAAAAGTAGCTACAGTAAATCAGAAGTTTACTAATGCAAAAGCTTATGACATAGTAAACCAGAGGTTTACTAAGAGATATCACATGCCATGATAAACCTGAAGTTTTCATTTGCCATTTTTAAATGAGCTATTTGAGAATTCAGATAAGCATATACTAAAGAACTAGAAGATTCTTCAAGAATTCTCATATATTGCTTGTTCTCATAATAAATTGATTATACCAGCTAAAGTTGGGACTAAGACTCCTAATCTGAAATATATAAAAGGTGAATATGAACTCATTCACCTATCATGTGAACCACTTATAGATGCATATATGAGATGGTTACATGTGCGTTTATTGTCAACCTGCAGTTTGACATTTGAAATTGCTTTTATCAATTAAGAGCATAATTTTTAGATTATGAAATCAAGATAGTTCATCTTGATGATGCTGGTTTATATTCAAGCTAGTTTAGCATTGAATACCTCCTATTAATGGCTAAACTATCGCTTATGATAACATAGTCTCATGTGTTGGTCTAAGATTTTTTAAATTGCATACAGTAGCACTTGTATGCATCAGACCAACAAAATATGATTAGTCCTCCCCTCACAATTGGTTTAGGATCAGAAACCAAATATTTTTACTATCTTTTGATATGTGGTATATGATTAATTTCTGTACCACAATGCACAAAGATATGTTTTCCAAAGAATATTGGGGATATATGTTAGTTTTTCTAACAGTTGGGGAATAGAATAAACAGCTGAAAAATATGCTATATGAATCGAATTATCATTAGTATGGTCCTCACTCAGAAGATAATTCAAGTCAGATGCCAGAAGCATTTGTTGATCCAAAATAAATTATCATATTTCAGCTGCAAATACTCCTATTATAATTAAATTCCCAGAAGGACGGTGTTTACTGTACGCATGAAGCATGGTAGAGCAATCGGTTCCAAAGGTAACAATCATTGAAAATGATAGGCGCGCATGATCAAAATGATCATAATAATGTCACGACCCAAAATCCTAACTAGTCGTGATGACGCCTATCGTGGAACTAGGCAAGCCACTATCACATAACTACACTTTTTTTTAATAAAATCCCCTCAAAATCATTAATAATATTCCATAGCAAGTATAAAATTTCTCTAAGTATTTAACAACGCATAATATCATCTAACCGTCTAAACTATTCCCCAGAACTGGAGTCAACTGATCACGAGCATCTAAGAATAATACTAACACTGCTAATGTAATAAAACAATGTCTCAGAACAAAATACTATACTAATGAAGAAAGGGAAATGTAGAAGTTGTGGACGCTAGACAACTACCTCGAAATCCCAAATGCTGCCGATGAACTAACTCAGATGGCTACTGCTCAGAACCAGTACCTAAATATGCACACAGAGGTGCAGGGAGTAATGATGAGTACGCCAACTCAGTAGTAATAAAAATAAATCAAGTCTGAATAAGAAACACACAACACAAAATACCAATCCACAAAAATAGTAAAATACTGAGTCAATATAAAGTATACATCTAGTACATATGTTTGAAAACAAATTTTCGTAAAATCCTTTGAACAAGTATATTTTTCAATGTTTCTTAGTAAAATTCCCAAAAATCTCAGTATGAAAAATGAAGTGAATCATAATCAAAAGCTCATCAAAATATCATTATGAACTGCCCCTCGGGCCAAATCATCACTCATCATCAGTCACTCAGCACCTCACAATCACTCATGCCTCCCAATCACTCGTCACTCGGCACTCGCGCTTAGTAGGTACCTGCGCTCACTGGGGGTGTGTACAGACTCCGGAGGGGCTCCAACAACCCAAGCGCTATAAACAAGCCAATTCATGACATTATTTAATTTCAGAAAATAATAATATCATCAAATACGAGTGTCAACAATTTCACAAGAAAGACTGAGTGAAAAATCATAATTATTATGTGAGGAATATCAGAAAATAGCCCCAAGGGTTAAAACAGATTGGCACTAGGCCCAAAATGTGGCTTACAGCCCAAATATATCAAAACATAGTAATAATGTAAAACATATGCTTTAAAAGCAGTTTCGCAACTCAATACTTGCCTCAAAAGGAACATATTTCCAAATTTCCAATTCGTGCACGCCCCACACTTGTCATCCAGTATGTGTGTCACTCCAAAACTGTGAAAGGATGCTAAGTTCGGGGTTTCATACCCTCAGGACAAGATTTAAAGACATTACTTACCTCAAACTAGTCCGAAAAGCTACTCTGCAACACGCTTTCCCCTCGAATCAACTTCCAAGTTCTCCAAATCGATCAAGTTCAGATTTTCCACATCAAATTATGCTAGGGGATGAAACTCAATCGAGAATATCAATTTTAAGCACAAAATCTGAAATTAGCCAAAGCTCGACGCCCGGGCTCGCGTCTCGGAACTCGACAAAACTTATACCAAAACGATCCTCAGCATCTCACGAGTCCGTACATATAAAGAACTATGAAATCGGAGTCCAAATGACCCTTCAAACCACCCCTAGAAGGTCTCTTAAATTCAATCCCTAGTTTCCCCTTTTTCCATTGATTTTCCCTAATTAAACACTTTTAGTTTGGTCCTTAATCACATATAATCGAGTTAATGAGTCCAAAAATCTTACCTCAATGAAGAACAAACGTTTCCCTCTTCAAAAACCCTTAAAAAGCTCTAATCCCATTTAAAAATGGTGGAAAAATGGGCAAAGGTCGCGGATGGGCTTTAATATATATTGCCCAGGTATTCTTCATCGCGAACGCGACCTCCTTCCCGCGTTCGCGAAGCACAACTTCCTAGGCCCCAGTTTTACTCTCTGCGGATGCACCAACAACATCGCGAACGCGATGCATCACCAGGCCTACCCTCCGCGAATGTGTCCCGCTCCTCGTGATCGCATAAGCCAAAATCCCTGGGGTCACCAATCACCCAGTCTTCTTCGCGAACGCGTGCCATCTACCGCGAACGCGATGCTTCCTCTCCCTAAACCTCCGCGTTCGCATCCATCCCTTCATGAACGCGAAGTAAAAATCCTCAGCCTACCCGAACACGGGACCCCACCCGCGAACGCGATGCACAATTTTTCTGCAACAAAACACCAGCAAAAACAGCCAAGTTTCCAACCCAAAAATCGATCTGTTAACCACCCGAAACTCACCCGAAGCCCCCGGGACCTCAACCAAACATACCAACACATCCCCTAACCTCATTTGAACTTAGTCGAGCCCTTGAATCACCAACAACAACGCAAAAACACCAAAATTACATCAAATTCAAGCCTATGAACTTTGAAATTCCTAAATTCCACCAACGATGCCGAAACCATCCAAAACACCTCCGATTGATCTGAAATTTTGCATACATATACATAATGACATTACGAACCTGCTCCAAGTTTCGGAATTCCATTCCGACCCCGATAGCCTATTTTCCACTGCCGACCGAAAATCACCAAAAACTAACTTTCGCCAATTCAAGCATAATTCTACATCGGACATCAAAACAAATTTCCAAACACACTCCTAAGTCCCAAATCACCCAATGAAGCTATCTGATCCATAAAATACACATTCCGAGGTCGTTTACCAATAAGTCAAACCCAATTGACTTTTCCAACTATAAGACTATTTTTAGAGACTAAGTGTCTCAATTCTCACTACAACCATTCTGAACCCGAGCCAACCGACTCCAACACATCCTAAACAGTATAACCAACCTATGACAAGGCAAAACAGTAATAATAATGTAGGTTCTACGAAATGACCGGCCGGGTCGTTACATTCTCCCCCTCTTAAACAAACGTTCGTCCTCGAACGGGTCTAGAAACATACCTGGAGTCTCAAACAAGTGAGGATATCTGCTCCGCATCTCCCGCTCGGTCTCCCAAGTAGCCTCCTCCACTGGCTGACCTCTCCACTGCACTTTCACTGAAGCTATATCCTTAGACCTCAACTTTCTAACCTAACGACCCAAAATGGCCACTGGCTCAACCTCATATGACATATCATCCTCAGAATGAACTGTGCTGAAGTTTAAAACATGATATGGGTCACCAACATACTTCCGGAGCATCGACACATGGAATACCGGATGCACACTCGATAAGCTTGGTGGCAAGGCAAGTCTATAAGTCACCTCTCCATCCCTTTGAAGTACCTCAAAAGGTCCAATGAACCAGGGACTCAGCTTTCCCCTCTTCCCGAACCTCATAACACCCTCATGGGTGACATCTTCAGCAGTACCTTCTCTCCTGAACCAAATCTGTGCCCAATAGCCTAGCCTCACCCAGCTGAGACCAACCAACCGGAGATCTACACCTCCCACCATATAAAGCCTCATACGGGGCCATCTGAATACTGGACTAGTAGCTATTATTATATGCAAACTCCACGAGTGGCAGAAACTTATCCAGCGAACCCCCAAAATCAATCACACAGGCACGCAACATGTCCTCCAAAATCTGAATAGTCTGCTCCGACTGCCCGTCGGTCTGAGGATGAATGTTGTGCTCAACTCTACCTGAGTACCCATACCTCTTTGCACAACCCTAAAAAATTGAGATGTGAACTGAGTACCTCTGTCAGAAATGATAGAAACTGGAACCTCATGCAATCAGACAATATCCCTGATGTAGATACCATCTAACCGCTCTGAAGTGTAAGTAGTACTGATAGGAATAAAGTGCGCGGACTTGGTTAGCCGATCCACAATGACCCAAATCGCATCATAACCCTTCGAAATCCGTGGAAGCCCAACTACAAAGTCCATAGTGATCCACTCCCACTTCCACTCTGGAATATCTAACCTCTGAAGTAATCCATCTGGCCTCTGGTTCTCATACTTGACCTGCTGGCAGTTGAGACACCATGCTACATACTCAACAATATCTCTCTTAATCCGCCTCCACCAATACTGCTGTCTCAGATCTTGATACATCTTCGCGGCACCCGGATGGATGGAATACCACGAGTTGTGGGCCTCTACCAATATCAACTCTCGAAACCCATCCACATTGGGCACGCAAATACGACCCTGCATCCTCATGACCCTGTCATCACCAATATTCACATCCCCGACATCACCTCGACGTACCCTATCCTGAATAACTAACAAATGTCAGTCATCATACTGGCGTGCTCTAATCTGATCATAAAGAAAAGACCGGGAAGCCATGCTAGCTAATACCCGCAGAGGCTCTGACAAATCCAATCTCACTATCTGACCCGCTAAATCTTGAACATCAAGTGCTAAAGGTCGCTCTGCTGCTGAAAGGAAAGCTAGACTCCCCAAACTCTCTGCGTCGCAAAGCATCAGCCACTACATTGGCCTTCCCCGGATGATACAAAATAGTGTGGTCATAATCCTTGAGAAGCTCTAACCACCTTATCCGACGCAAATTCAAGTCCTTCTGCTTCAGCAAATACTGCAAACTACGATGATCAGTGAAAATCTCACACTGCACTCCATACAAATAATGGCGCCAAATCTTCAAGGCATGAACAATGGCAGCTAACTCAAGATCGTGCACAAGATAATTCTTCTCGTGCACCTTCAACTATCCAGATGCGTAGGCAATCACCCTACCGTCCTGCATCAATACCACTCCCAAACCAACTCTAGAAGCATCACAGTAGACTGTATAAGAACCCGAACCAGTAGGCAAAACCAAAACCGGAGTTGTGGTCAATGCTGACTTGAGCTTCTGAAAGCTCTCCTCACACTCATCAGACCAGCTGAATGGATCACCCTTCTGGGTTAATCTGGTCAATGGTGAAGCAATATAAGAGAATCCCTCCACAAAGCGACGGTAATATCCCCCCAGACCAAGGAAACTCCTGATCTCTATAGCTAAGGACGGTTTGGGCCAACTCTACACCGCCTCAATCTTCTTCGGATCAACCTGAATACCCTCACTAGACACCACGTGCCCCAAGAAAGCTACTGAACCAAGCCAAAACTCACACTTGGAGAATTTTGCATAAAGCTTCTCCTCCCTCAACCTCTGTAACACAACTCTCAAATGCTGAGCATGCTCTTCCTGGCTATGAGAATACACCAGGATGACATCAATGAACACAATGACGAAAGAATCAAGATAAGGCTGAAACACACTGTTCATCAAATGCATGAACGCGGCTGGGGCATTGGTCAGCCCAAATGACATAACCAGAAACTCATAATGACCATATCTGGTCCTGAAAGCAGTCTTCGGAATGTCAGAATTTTGAATCTTCAGATGATGATACCCGGATCTCAAATCAATCTTAAAGAACATTCTAGCTCCTTGAAGCTGGTCAAACAAGTCATCGATACGGGGCAAAGGATACCGGTTCTTCACCGTAACCTTATTCAGCTGCCTATAATCAATAGACATGCGCATAGAGCCATCCTTTTTCTTCACAAACAACACTGGTGCACCCCAAGGTGACACACTAGGCCGTATGAACCCCTTATCTAAGAATTCCTAAAGTGACTCTTTTAATTCCTTTAACTCCGTTGGTGCCATACGATAAGGTGGAGTAGAGATAGGCTGGGTGCCTGGCACCAAGTCAATACCAAAATCAATGTCCCTGTCAGGGGGCATGCCTGGCAGGTCTGCATGGAATACGTCCAGAAAATCACGGACCACAGGAACATAATCAACAATAGGAGTCTCACTACTAACATCCCTCACAAAAGCAAGATAAGATTCACATCCTTTCTCAACCATACGCTGAGCCTTCAAATAAGAAATCACTCTGCTAGGCACATGCTCAATAGACCCTCTCCACTCAACTCTCGGAACTTCGGGCATAGCTAGGGTCACGGTCTTAGCGTGACAATCAAGAATAGCATGACATAACGATAACCAATCCATACCCAGTATCACATCAAAATCAACCATACTGAGTAACAACAAGTCTACTTGGGTCTCCAGACCCCCAATAGATATCACACATGACTGATACACACGGTCCACAACAATAGTATCGCCCACCGGAGTCGAAACATGAACAGACGTAACTAAGGACTCACAGGGCATATTCAGAAAGTGAGCAAAATATGATGAAACATAAGAGTACGTGGAACTAGGGTCAAACAAAGCCAAAGCATCACTGTGACATACTGAGATAGTACATGTAATCACCGTATCGGAAGCCATAGCATCATGCCTAGCTGGGAGTGCATAGATACGTGGCTGGCCTCCACCTGCTCGACCTCCCCCTCTAGGGCAGCCTCTAGCTGCTTGACCACCACCCCTAGCTTCCTAGGTGGGTGGTGAAGTGACTGGGGCTGAAGTCGAGGGCTGAACCCTCTGCTGAGATGAACTACCAGTACGACGAGGACACTGCCTCCACCCATGTCCAAACTCTCCACACTCGAAACTACTACCTGGAGCTGTAGATGGGGACTGAAGGGAACCCTTGCACCATGATAACCACCGGATGAACCATGCATAGAATAGCCCTAAAATGATGATGCTCTGGAGGATCTCTAAGTTGGAAGGGCACTAAAAGATGAACGTCCCGGATAAGAGCTGCGGGGACCTTGCCCCGAAGATGCGCCACTATAAACTGGGCAAGATGGCTGAGGAGGTCTAAATGGACGACCTCTGCTGTGCTGAAATTGCCCTCTGGAAGGGCCACCGCTGAAACTACCTGATCCCCGAGGCCTCTTGGCCTCCCTCTCCTCACGCTCCTACCTGCGAACCGACTCAATATCCCGGGTGATGTCAACAACCTGCTCAAATGTAGCTCCAGACACTTTCTCCCTCGTCATCAAAATCCGGAGCTGATACGTGAGGCCATCTAGAAACCTCCTGAATCTCTCCCTATCAGTAGGACTAACTCAGAAGCATGTCGAGCCAACTCAGAAAACCGCATCTCGTACTGTGTTACTGAAAACTCCCCCTGGTGCAGTTGCTCAAACTGCCTACGCTGCTCCTCTCTGTGGGACTGAGGAACATACTTCTCCAAAAAGATCCTGGAGAACTGCTGTCAGGTGAGAGGTGCTGAACCAACCGGCCTACACCTCTCAAATGCCTCCCACCAAGTGAAAGCAGCACCAACAAACTGAAATGTAGCAAACGAGACCCCACTGGTCTCCATATTACCATCAGTCCGGAGTATCCTTTGGCACTTATCCAGAAATCCCTGGGCATCCTCACCCTCTGTGCCGCTAAACGTCGGAAGCTGAAGTCTACTGAACCTCTCCAGCCTGCGCTGCTCATCCTCGGGCATAAATGGGACCACATAGTCCTGAATTGGAGCAATCGGCTGGGCTGGGACTGCCCCGGTACCTGAATACCCTGTACAACCTGCTCAGGTGTCCGGGCAGTTGGAGTCTGAGTGCCTCCCCTGGCCTGAGCTGTAGCGGCAGTAGTAGACATAGCGACTGCCTGAGCCAAACTGGTACACACTATCAAGATCTGGGCCAGGGTCTCCTAAAGACTCGGAATGACAATAGGCACTGCTGGTGCCTGAGCCTGTCCCGCTGGAGCACCCTCGGCGGGAACCTGGTCCTGAATAGTAGAGGGATCCACTGCTACTGTGCCGGCTGCTGCACTGGCTGGTCCCCTACCTCTATCACGACATCGACCTCTCGTAGGTCTGGCTGATGCCTGGTCACCCTGATCCGTAGCGCGTGTCCTCACCATCTGTAAGAGAGTGAAACAACAGTAGTTTAGATTTCCAGAATCAATAGAATGGCACGACAGAGTTCAAGAAAATGAGATTTTTTCCTAAGAGTTCTGTAGCCTCTCAAAGATAAGTACAGACGTCTCTGTACCGATGCGCAAGACTTTACTAAACTTGGTCATGACCGTTGAGTCCCATGTAATCTAGGGCTCTAATACCAACTTGTCACGACCCCAAATCCTAACTGGTTGTGATGGCGCCTATCGTGGAACTAGGCAAGCCACTATCACATAATTACACATTTCTTTTAATAAAATCCCCTCAAAATCATTAATAATATTCCATAGCAAGTATAAAAATTTTCTAAGTATTTAACAAAGCATAATATCATCTAACCGTCTAAACTATTCCCCAGAACTGGAGTCAACTGATCACGAGCATCTAAGAATAATACTTACACTGCTAATGTCATAAAACAATGTCTCAAAACAAAATACTAAATACTAATGAAGGAAGGAAAATTGACAAGTTGTGGACGTTGGACAGCTACCTCGAAATCCCAAATGCTGACGATGAACGAACTCAGATGACTACTGCTCAGAACCAGTACCTGAATATGCACACAGAGGTGTATGGAGTAATGATGAGTACGCCAACTCAGTAGTAATGAAAATAAATCAAGTCTGAAGATAAGAAACACACAACACAAAACACCAATCCACAAAAAATAGTAAAATACTGAGTCAATATAAAGTATATATCTAGTACATATGTTTGAAAACCAATTTCCGTAAAATCCTTTGAACAGGTATATTTTCCAATGTTTCTCAGTAAAATTCCAAAAATTCTCAGTATGAAAAATGAAGTGAATCATAATCAAAAGCTCAGCATAATATCATTATGAACTGCCCCTCGGGCCAAATCATCACTCATCATCAGTCACTCAGCACCTCACAGTCACTCATGCCTCCCAATCACTCGTCACTCGGCACTCGCACTCAGTAGGTACCTGCGCTCACTAGGGGTGAGTACAGACTTCGGAGGGGCTCCTACAGCCCAAACTCTATAAACAAGCTAATTCATGGCATCAATAACTCAGGCACTCGGCCTTTCATATCATAAACATCCTCAAAATATTGGCCCTCATCCTCACTCATATCATAAACATCCTCACAATATTGGCCCTTGGCCTTAATCAGTCAGACACTCTCAACATGCCACTCCGGCCATAAATAAACGGGGTTCTCGACCCAAAACAATATTTCATTTAAGAAAATAATAATATCATCAAATACGACTGTCAACAATTTCACAAGAAAGACTGAGTGAAAAATCATAATTATTATGTGAGGAATATCAGAAAATAGCCCCCAAGGGGTTAAAACAGATCGGCACTAGGCCCCAAACGTGGCTTACAACCCAAATATATCAAAACATAGTAATACTGTAAAAAATATTTTTTAAAAGCAGTTTCGCAACTCAATAGTTGCCTCAAAAGGAACATATTTCCAAGTTTCCAATTCGTGCATGCCCCACACTCGTCATCCAGTGTGTGCGTCACTCCAAAACTGTGAAATGATGCTAAGTCCGGGGTTTCATACCCTCAGGACAGGATTTAAAGACATTACTTATCTCAAACTAGCCCGAAAAGCTACTCTGCAACACGATTGCCCCTCGAATCAACTTCCAAGTGTTCCAAATCTATCAAGATCAGATTTTTCACATTCAATTATGCTAAGGGGATGAAACTCAATCGGAAAATATCAATTTTAAGCACAAAACCCGAAATTAGCCAAAACCAGACCCCTGGGCCCGCATCTCGGAACTCGAAAAACTTTATACCAAAATGATCCTCAGCATCTCACGAGTCCGTACACTTAAAGAACTCTGAAATCGGAGTCCAAATGACCCCTCAAACCACCCCTATAAGGTCTCTTAAACTCAAGGCCTTGGTTCCCATTTCCATTGATTAATTAAACACTATTAATTTGGTCTTTAACCACATATAATCGAGTTAACGAGTCCAAAAATCTTACCTCAATGAAGAACAAACGTTTCCCTCTTGAAAAACCCTCAAACATCTCTAATCCCGTTTAAAAATGGTTGAAAAGTGGGCAAAAGTCGCGGATGGGCTTTAATATATATTGCCCAGGTATTCTTCATTGCGAACGCGGCCTCCTTCCCGCGTTCGCAAAGCACAAACTCCCTAGGCCCCAATTTTACTCTCTGCGAACGCACCAACAGCATCGCGAACGCGACGCATCACTAGGCCTACCCTCCGCGAACGCGGCCCGCTCCTCGCGATCACATAAGCCAAAATCCCAGGGGTCACAAATCACCCAGTCTTCTTCGCGAATGCGTGCCATCTACCGCGAACGCGAAGTACAAATCCTCAGCCTCCCGTATTAACCCTTCGCGAACGCGGGACCCCGCCCGTGAACGCGATTCACAATTTCTCTACAACAAAACACCAACAAAAACAGCCAAGTTTTCAAACCAAAAATCTATCCGTTAACCACCCGAAACTCACCTGAGGCCCCCGAGACCTCAACCGAACATACCAACACATCCCCTAACCTTATTCAAACTTAGTCGAGCTTTCGAATCACCAACAACAGCGCAAAAACACCAAAATTACATTAAATTCAAGCCTATGAACTTTGAAATTCCTAAATTCCACCAACGATGCCGAAACCATCCAAAACACCTCCGATTGATCTGAAATTTTGCACCCATATCCAAAATGACTTTACGAACCTGCTCCAACTTTTGTAATTCCATTCCGACCTCGATAGCCTATTTTTAACTGCCGACCGAAAATCACCAAAAACTAACTTTTCCCAATTCAAGCCTAATTCTACACCGGACATCACAAAAATATTCTGAACACACTCCTAAGTCCCAAATCACCCAACGAAACTATCCGAGCCATAAAATATGCATTCCGAGGTCGTTTACCAATAAGTCAACTCCCAGTTGACTTTTCGAACTATAAGGCTATTTTTAGAGACTAAGTGTCTTAATTCTCACTACAACCATTGTGAACCCGAGCCAACCGACTCCAATACATCCTAAACAGTATAACTAACCTATGACAAGGCAAAATAGTAATAATAATTCAGGTTCTACTAAACGACCAGCCGGGTCGTTACGAATAAGGAGGAAATGAGCTCTAGAAGAGCCCACGACATAACATTTCATGAAACTCCAGAAGAAATTCAGGTACCTGAAATAAGGAAAGTGATGAGATCTCGACAAGTTATGTCGTTTAGGACCCAATATGAAATGATCGTCGACGATATATTTGATACAATATAGTGCACAATTTTGTAAACGTTCGTGAGGATCGGATTTGAGTCCAGACACTTAGAAGATGTCATGCCATTTAAATGTAAGTCATAACCTATATGACTCATTTGATTAATTCTATATGAAGATCCATGAAAGATTTAAAATGCCTGAAGCATATATTTGAAAGTCTCGAGGAATGTATCCAATCATATTTCAAAGGTCTTTGCACGATTTAAAATCAGTCTGGGTGCATGTGATATATCGCCTCAGTGAATATTTGCTGAAAGAAGGTTACGTAAGTGATGTTATTTCTCCATGTATTTTATAATGAAGATGTCATCATAATTTGTTATCCTTGTTGTTTATGTTGATGACACAAATATTGTTGGAACTCCAGAAGAGCTCCAAAAAGGCAACTGAATATCTTAAGAAAGAATTTGTGATGAAAGATCTTGGAAAGACAACTTTGTCTTGGTCTGCAAATTGGATATTTAGCAGACGAGATCTTTATCCATCAATCTGCTTATACAAAAAGGGTCTTAAAATGCTTTTACATGGACAAAGCGCACACATTGAGTACAACAATGGTTGTTCGATCACTTGAAGTGAATAAGGATCTGTTCTGACCTCTAAAAGAGGATGAGGAATCCTTTGGTTGCGAAATACCTTATCTTAGTGCAATTGGTGCACTTATGTATCTTGCTAATGCTACAAGGCTTGGCATATCATTTTTTGTTAATTTACTAGCAAGATATAGCTCTTCTCCTACAAAAAGACTTGGGTATTTGAAATAATGTCTTTATCAAGGGGGAGTAAAGTATGCAATGTACTCTTTTTCCCTTGCTCAGGTTTTCTTTCCATTGGGATTTTTCCTGGTAAGGTTTTTAATGAGGCTGCTTGCAGTGTATATTATTAGTGCACTCTTTTTCCTTGACTAGGATTTTTTTCCCACGGGGGTTTTCCTAGTAAGGTTTTAACGAGGCACATAATAATGAATATCCAAGGGGGAGTATTACAAAAATATTATTGTGGACGTCCATTTATTACTCTATTGTAGATAATCTTCCTGAAGAAGATTATCGATTTAGTACTCCATTGATGTTTATCTACAAGCAGGTGATGTAGGCAGGTTGCAAGCAACTCAATAAAATGACTTGCAACAGCTTCTTGGTTTGATAAGATTAATTTAAATCGATCGAAAATAGTGGTGGATAATATTCTCTACAAATTAAACATTTGAGAAGATGGTATACAAGTTTGAAATGCGTAAACTCAAATATTTGAAATAAGGTTTTCATCAGGGGGAGTAAAATACGCAATGCACTCTTTTTTCCTTACTAAGGTTTTTTCCCAAGAGGTTTTCTTTATAAAGTTTTTAATGAGGCACCTAGAAATGCGTATTACTAAAATATGTGTATTCTTTTTCTTTCACTAGGATTTTTCCCGCTGGATTTTTCCTAATAAGGTTTTAACGAGGCACATTATTGTTTAATGAACATCCAAGGGGGAGTATTATAAATATATATTATATTATGGATGTTCATAAGCTTCCTGAAGAAGCTTATTCATATGGGACTCCGCCGTAAATATATTTATCTATTTGGTACTCTATTGGAAATAAGCTTCCTAAAGAAGCTTATCATTTAGGTACTCAGTTATGGATAGATATTACCCTCGGTAGAAGATTATCTATGCCTGGTACAGTAGCAGCTTACACAACAGTTTGCAGTAGCTTACACAACAACTTACAGTAGCAGCTTACAAGCAGCTTGCAGTAGCAGCTTACACAACAACTTCCTTCTTCTATAAATAGAGGAGATTTCAGTTTATTAAGTACATCAGTTTGAAAGTTGAATAAAACACGACTCTCTCTCTCTATACTTGTCTTCGGTTTCTTTACTATAAAGTCGTTATTTTATAACAAGCAATATAATGTCCCTGAACTGAATATTATTATGGGAAATTGATACCGGGTGACAACATATTATTTCCCCTCCATTGGGGCTATATTGGGCTCAACTATTTTATATTTGGTGACCCATAACACGAGACTGATGAGTGGTCCAAAAGAGGTCCAATGACTGTCAAGTGTTTGTTTATTTTTGGAATTTTTACCTCCTATAATAAAGGTTGAAACCTTATTTATTTTAAATAAATATCCTTCTAAAAAATTATATTCCATAGTTACCTTTTGGTTTTTATAGCCAAATATCTAGTTATGGTCACCTCCTACCCTTAAGCCATAAAATACGCTATGTATTATTTTTCTATCTTATTCTTTCAGATTTTTCTCCACCCTCTCTCTCTATCTCAACGCCAGTCTATCTCCATGAATACAACCACGATTCTCCACTGATTCATCTCCATTGTCTCGCAAAATTTTCAAATTTTTTTGCTCCAAAGTTGTGGTAAGTGTTAAAGTTGATAGATTTTCGCTCCTAAATAAATCCCCTCGAATTGTTTTGTCTTGTAAGCCTTACAGCCCTAGAAGCATTACAATCTGCTTGTTGCTATTTTTGCCCGAGAAGCATTACAATCCTCTTGTTGCTATTTTTTCCCTAGAAGCCGCCTTACATGTCACGACCCAATTTTCCTCTGTTGGGTATCGTGACGACATCTAGTCTTAAGGAATAGGTAAGTCTAACATTTAGTAAACATAAGTCATAATATTGAAACTCTTAAATGCTTCTTGATATACATCTCTATACATTACATATCATCCCAAAACCCGGTAAGTACAAGTCATAAGCTTTAACGAATTTACACTAAAATCTCTAATTACCACTGTTCAGAATGAATACAACATTGTATGAATAATATATATAAAAAGGTGACTCCGAAATCGCGAACGCTGAAGCGGTTTTACCTTAAGTCTCCACCTGAGCAACCGCGCCATTAACTATCGATCGGCCATCTATGCAAAACCTGGAATCTGCACAAAAATATGTAGAAGTGTAGAATGAGCACACCACAACAGTGCCCAGTAAGTATCAAGACTAACCTCGATGAAGTAGTGACAAGGACTAGTCAAGACACTCACTGGTCCAACAAATTAAACAGACATAAGCATAGGAATGACATGACATGACACATTTCTAATGACAACACCTGTCACGACCCGAAATCCCATCTTTCAGGGCCGTGACTGCGTCTAACGTTGAAGCCGCTAGACCAGCCAACGTACACAACATTTGACCTTGATAGAACAACGTAACGGTATTTAAAACCATTAACTTTCAAATATTTACTGAACATCCCAAATCGCATCAAACGTTTCACAGCAGAAAATAATATTACTTCAAAACTCATAATGAAATGATAAGACAACAACAACGAACAATCCCAAACCGGGGTGTCACAACCTCACGAACTAACTAAACTGAGTGCTAAATACAAAGTCTGAAAGAAAATATATAATTGTCTTGGAACTAGGAGAGAAAGGCAAGACAATGAGGAAATCCAGGTGTAGGAGAGACACCAAGGCCCACGAACGCCAGCGGGTGTACCTTGAAGCTCTGGGTAGACTGAAGGGTATTCCCTCTAACGATGTTCACTGGGTCCGGCTGCGGGATCTGCACAACATAAAGAAGTGCAGGTGTAGCATCAGTACAACCGACCCCATGTACTGAGTAAGTGCCGAGCCTAACCTCGGCCGAAGTAGTGACGAGGCTAGCCTTAGCAACGATATACACCTGTCCTATTCTACAACATATAACCCAGATAGCAACGCAAGAATTAAACAAACAACTTAGGGGAAACAGGAGCAGTTAAGGGGGGGTCACCAGTGAGATATGACAATATATTGATAATAAGAAAACAGATAAGAAGCAGTTTAGCAGAAAGTACCAAGTAACGACAAGTTCAAATGCCAGGAATGTAATTAATGGCACGACATCACCCTTCGTGCTTTTACTATCTTCCTCACAATGCAAAACATGGTATAATCAATGTAAAACAATTGGCACGACGNGATAAACAATAAATGATCAACACGGCATGTCCCCTCGTGTGATAAATAACAAACAATCAGCACGGCATCACCCTTCGTGCTTTTACACTCTTCCTCACTATGCAATGTAATCAGATATCATGGCACGGCATCACCCTTCATGCTTTACACTCTTCCTCACCAAATAGTAACAGGTAAATGGAAAGGAGTACAACATAGAGGAAATAAGCAGTTCAAGACACCCGACAAGG
>MDKH01085951.1:0-17204 GCA_005239495.1 Nicotiana undulata | reverse complement strand
TTATTTATTTTATTTATTTTATTATTTCCAGAATTGTTTTACAAATACAGAGATATAACAATCATCACTGTAGTCTGAAAGGTCCACTAGCTATCCAAGACTCACTTTTTTGATGCAACACATAATCGGAAAGCACCATGTACAGATTTCCTTTCTTCCCTTGAGTTTGAAAGCACTAACTGTATTGGTCAAGTAAAATCACCTTTAAGCAAAACCTATCTCTTTGTACGACATACAAACAATAAAAAATGAGATTGCTCGTAGATCTGATACTGTAACTTTATCAGCAGAAACATCAACCAACCAAAAGGAATACAACATTCCCAACTGGAAAAGCAAATTAGCATCGACATAAGAATTTGAATAACTAAGGCTCCCTATCATTAACATCATGTTCGTATAGCCCAGTAAAAGTATTGCCAAACACCAACGCTGGTAAACCAAAATATTTTTTGCCAACAGCTCATGAGACAATGGAATCTGTTCACAGACTCTGCACTGGGTAAAAATCAATATTCTGCTCCAACTTTGCCTAAAAAATACAACTCCATCCACCCCAACAACTTATAGCACTTAAACGGAAAGCATTGTTAACCTACCTGGTCAGATACAACGAAAGCTAGTACAGATAGTTTGACCTATAAATCTGGCTTGTACCAAAAACAAGATACACTTGAATTTTATACAATAGGCACAAAATGCCAAGCAAAAGTTAATCCCTGGACTTCCAGTACAACTTTACCTCCATACAATAGGTACCAAATGACAAGGAAAAGTTATTCCCATATGATGGACTCTCGGTACAACTATACATCCATCGTGCATAGAACCTTGCATGAATTGTAACCATGGTTAGGACAGTACCTCAACAAAAATAAATTCAATTCCTTTAATCAGATCAACCTGATGAATAAGAAATAGAGGGGTAGCTGAAAGAACTTTATTAGACAACTCAGGAATTTCATAAAATATGTTTGTTAGCATTCCAATAAGCTGGCTGTTAACTATTTCTGCCCAAGAGTTCATCCTGCTAACAGATATAAGTACCTGAACACCTGCAAGAGTATTAAGAGAAAAGTTGGAACTCAAACATCAAGCGCTTTTGAGATTTAAATACTTTAGGAACAAAACCTCCGAACAAGATTATAAAATATTATTTCATGTTTTCCTTTAGGAAAAAGTAAAGAATTTGGTCTTAGGTTAATAAAAGATTCACTGGATTATGTACTTCCAATTTCTTCCCAGCATCCCTTAGATACAGTTCTAGCCTTCTTATTTTAGTCAAATAATTAGAGCAAAATGAACCACCTAACACTGGAAAAGAGACCAAAACACCTATAAAGACTGTATGGGAAGTCGCAGAACCTGAGAACACATCAAAATGCTGTATATCCCCCCGTTTGCAGATTTCGTCTTGCCTCTGGTCATGTTTCAGTGAGCAAACCACGTGTCAAACCTTCGACATTGGAACCTTAAGGTCCGATAAAATTAAATATCAGTTATTGCTCCAGCCCCTCCTTTGGGAAGAGATGTAAGACATGTTTCACCTTTTACATTTTCATCTAAGAACATGAATTTTGTGAAGCATGTTCTGTTTCCCGCCATTATCATGGGACCTTAATATCAGTTGTAGATCCTAGATTTTATGGTGGAGCTTGAAGCTGGTTAAATTTTGCAGATATTGGAGATCAACCTTGAAGTTGGGAGCAATAAGTACCGAACAAAATCATGGAGATTCTTTAGCAGTTGGATTGCCACCCTTAGACTAGGTTACCAAAGAGAAACACCAAAGGCGCTCTCTATTGCACCTACAGAAAATTCATATCCCCTTCTTCACCTCAACCCAACTACAGCCTGGAGTCTTTCTCAATCCAGTTTCATTCATCTTTACTCTAGTATGACCTGCATCATTCCACCTACCAGATTGAGAATACAAGCTTGATAATACAACATAATGAGCTGGGTTTCCTTGCTCAAGCTTGACAAGATGCTTCAAAGCAACCTCTGCTAACTCGATATTAGAATGCATTCTAGATGCATCCAACAAGGCTCCCCAAACTCCACCATCTGGTTCCATAGGCATTGTCTTAAGCAGATCCATAATTTCAGTAAACAAGCCAGCACGGCCTAACAAGTCTACCATACAGGCATAGTGTTCCACACCTGGCTCAATGTGGTATTTGTCACGCATGTGGTGAAATATTTTCCTTCCTTCTTCAACCAAGCCTGCATGTCTGCAGGCAGACAAGACACTAAGGAAGGATATAGCATCAACTTCAATGTCCCTATTTTCCATTAGAGAGAAAACAGAAAGAGCACGATCACCTTCCCCATGCATAGAATATGCTGTAAGTAAAGCATTCCAAGAAACAGTGTCAGTGTTCTTCATCTCCTCAAATATACGCTCCGAAAGGTCAAGTTGACCACATTTGGCATACATATCGATAAGACTGTTTCCTACAAGCTTATGGGACTGGAAGCCACTCTTAATTATGTAGGAATGTATAGTCATGCCCTCTCTCAAATCTGTCAAATGTGATACCGCAGGCAGGATGCTCACAATTGTGACTACATTGGGCCGAAATGATTCGAATTTCATGGTATGGAATGCGGAAAGGGCATTCTCGGCAAGTCCATTGTGCATGTATCCTGCAATCATTGTGTTCCAGGACACCTCATCCTTACAGAAGTCATTTTTGCTGAACAGGAATTCAGCCAAAGACAAACTTCCGCATTTGGCATACAAGTCAATTAGAGCATTCTTCACATGACAGTCTGACTCAAAACCGTATCTGATAATTTGACAATGAAGGCATGTTCCCAAGCGTACATCACCTAGGAGGGCACAAGCTGGAAGCACACCAACCATTGTCCCTGGGTCTGGATGTAATCCAGCTAACCTTAATCGAGAAAACATCTCCAGTGCATTATAACAGTCGCCAATCTGGGCATACCCGTTTATCAGAGCATTCCATGTTACTACCTCAACCACTGGCATCTGATTGAACAAATGAAGTGCAAAATTAAATAGATTGCACTTAGCATACATGGAAACCAAGGCAGTTCCCGTTGAAATATCAGAATCGATACTGGCTTTCACGGCATGGCAGTGGACACTCTTTCCTAATCTCACTGCCTTTAGCTCTGCACAAGCTGGGATAACGCTCACCAGAGTAACATTATTTGGCTGTGAATACTCATTCTGCATATCTCGAAACAGAGAAAGTGCCTCTTGAGGATATCCTGATTGTGAGAAAGCAGCTATTGCTGCGGACCAGGCAACTAAATCTCTTCCCTTAATTCCCCAAAATAGATCTCTAGCCTTGTCTAGCAATCCACACTTTGCATACATTGTCATCAATGAAGTAGCAACCATAATGTCGGAATCAATCATTTCTTGAATTGCATATTCATGGACTTCTTTCCCTCTCCCTAAATCGCCAATTTCACCAGCCCCAAGCAATGCACTTACAGCTGATACTTTGCTCATCTTCAAGCCCGTTCTCTTTATGGAATCAAACATTTCCAAAACCTCATGAAAGTTCCCATTATATGCAAAACCTGCCATCATTGTACCCCATGAAACATCATCTTTCCCCCTTAACACAAGAAAAATTCGGTGAGCAACATTGGGATGATTACATTTTGAGTATGTATCAATCAAAGCATTATGAACCGAAACTGGAAACGCTCTCCTATATACATAAGCATGTACACACCTGCATGCCCTCATATCCATCAATTTACAAACTGCAGGAAGTAAATTTAATAATGTCACTGAATTAGGATTAATCCGACAGTTAAATTGCATCTGCTTGAAAAGGTCAACAGCCTTAACCGGCTCTGCATTCTGTGCAAACCCAGCAATCATTGCATTCCAAGCTACAACGTCCTTGTCAGGCATTTGATCAAACACCATCCTTGCACTCTCCAAATCACCCATTTTACTGTACAGATCTATAAGCCCGGTCCCAATGAAGACATCATTTTCCAGATTCCTACGAACTATCTCTTCATGAATCAAGATACTACGTTCAAAGGCAGACAGAGCAGTGCAAGCTTTCAGCACAAAAGTGAAGGTATACTTATCCGGCTGAATAAACTTTTCCAACATTGAAGCGTACAGTTTGAGAGCTTCTTCGTGTTGATTGACTCTGACGTAAGCTCTGATCATTGAATTCCAGAGAATGACAGGTGGGTTGGGTGAAGAATCGAAGAGGGAGAGAGAAAAGGCGCATTTTTGGAAGGAAGAGTACAAATTGATGAGAAGGGTAGTGGTGGAAGTGTTGAAAGTAAAGCCAGAGATGATTAGATGAGCGTGAAGTTGGAGAAGAGAGGAGAGGTCTTTGCAGGAAGAGAGGAGCCGCTGGTGGGAGATAATTGAGGTATTTGGTAATTCTTGACAATGAAATCTACGTACTAGTACCAGTATTGAACAACATCTCAACTTCATTTTCCAGCTTTCATGCTCTGTTTGTATAAAGTCGATTAGTCTTTGAAGAATGATAACGCAGGGCGATTTGAGAGTTTTCAACTTATGCAGGTTGGCCTGTGAGCATTACGGGTTCTAAATAGCAAAAATATTTCAATGTAACTTGGCACCAGAGTGTTTACTTTTGCCAAATTAATAAAAGCATAATATTTGCTTGCACGTAGATTTACAATGATTGTTTTACCAAAAAAAGTTTTGTCAAACTTATTAATGAGAAAATAATAGAAAACGAAGATGGACAAGGAATCCTCGGATCTTGTGAATAAAAGATGTATATTGAGCAATGGAATTAGTGGACAGGACAAACTTTTTTGTATATTCTTTATAGTCAACCCTTTACAATATGTTCTTATCAGAAAAGTGAAGATACTTTTTTTGTTCCTTATTTCTTCCTATTTATAGAGGATATTCCTAGGAACCCTAAAAAGTACAATTGAAAGAATATTCCTTATCACTATTCTAAAACTTATTCTAACTGTTCCTGTTATCCGTTCTCTACACGACCTCGGCTCTGGTCCTTCTTTAGGCAACTCATCGCCACTGACTGTGGTTGGCTTCAACTTCGACCACATCTCGTCCATTTGTCGTCATTACGCTCAGCCTAATTTTGACCAATACAATGATAACAGTAAATCAAGAAGACTGAACTGGAAAAAGAGCTCCGATTTAATTAACGTATCGCAACCGTAGCATGCATCCGTCATAGTCTAATATTGTTGCAAGGGCGGCCCGACGAGTTTTGTGGCCTAAATCCAAACTTTAAGAGGGGCCTTAACTTTTTTTTAACAAAAAAATATTTTGTTTATTTGAAATTTATTTTTCTAGTTTTTCTTTGATACAAAGTTATTAATATTTTTTAAATCAATAACTCCTAATAAGTCTTTCTAAATTGACAATATAGCTAATCCATTTAACCATCCAGCGAGTGGATGAAAGCCATGGAAGAAGAGATGAATTCTCTACAGAAGAATGGTACGTACGAACTAGTTGAACTTCCAAAAGGCAAAAGACCGCTTAAGTGCAAGAGTGACTTTAAGCTCAAGAAAGATGGAAATGACAAGCTGTTCAGATACAAAGCTCGATTGGTAGTAAAAATTTTGAACAGAAGAAAGGTATTGATTTTAATGAAATTTTCTCATCTATTGTCAAAATGACTTCTATTCAAACAATCTTGAGCTTGGAAGCTAGCCTAGATCTTGAAGTAGAGCAGTTAGACGTGAAAACTGCGTTTTTACATGGAAATTTGGTAGAAGAGATCTATATGGAGCAGCCATAAGCTTTTGAAGTAAAGGCGAAGAAAATCATGTTGTGCAAGTTGCATAAGAGTCTTTATGGGCTGAAACAAGCGCCAAGCCAGTGGTACAATAAGTTTGACTCATTTATGAGAAGTCAAACGTACGCAAAGACTTTTTCAAATCCATGTGTATACTATAAAAAATTCTCTAACAATAACTTTATCATCTTGTTGTTATATGTGGATGACATGTTGATTGTATGACAAGAAAAGAAGTTGATTGTCAAGTTGAAGGAAAATTTGTCCAAGTCATTTGACATGAAAGACTTGGGCCCAGCACGATAAATTCTAGGAATGAAGATTGTCTGAGCATGACCCTTATTGTGCGCTTAATTTTAGGACTAAAATCATATTCCGTTAGTTTATAGGATTGTGTTTCACATATGTTTCTCGGTACCCCAGATTCTCTATGATCTGTTCTATTTTCTTAGCTTTTTATGTGCTCCCTCTGTCTCATATTATTTGTCATGATTCTCTTGCGCACCCCTTAAGAAAAATTAGTTATGATGGGATTTTGACTACTTTACCCTTATTTATGTCTTAATGTTTAGTCTTTCTTCATTGGTATTCTAACAAAGTTATTCATAACAGAGGTGTTTATAGTTTTCAAGGATAATTATTACTGGAGTAAAAAGGGAAAAAATAATTAATTTTGTCTTGAACTTCTAAAATAACAAATAATTTGAGATAATTATTTTAGTAACCACGACTGATAATATAAGACAGAAGGAGTACTACACTTGTTATATAAAGTCAACGCTATAATCAATACAATACATATTTTTCTTCTACCTTTATCACTCTTTATGGTATATGGAGCTCTACTGTTTCAACGAGCTTGATCCTATTTTTTTCCTCTCTATATATAGGTTCTTTTCTCAGTGTAAATCCAAAGGTCTAAAACGCCAAAGACGAGAAACGGTCATGGCGGGGCGGTGACTATGGTTCCTTAGGTAGTACTTGTTGTCCTGAAAATAATTTTAGGCTATGCGGGTGCGGCGGCCCGGTGTAAATCCCAAGGTCTAAAACGCCAAAGACGAGAAACGGTCATGGCGGGCCGGTGACTATGGTTCCTTAGATAGTACTTGATGTCCAGAAAATAATTTTAGGGTATGCGGGTGTGGTGGCCCGGGCATTTGGGAATCGGGTGGAATTCTACTATGTCCTGTCACCACGATGATAGACTAGGTGTCATGCCTTTTTTCCGCTAATGCAGACTTAACAAGGAATTGCTCCTTTAGATATAAAAGTGCTTATCCTCGGAGAAAATGAAAATATGTACTTACTGTTATGAAACAATAAAAAAAATAAGAACAATATTGAAGAGAAAGAGAGAGGGAATTCTTAATTAATTTTGAGATGAATTACAATGGAATAGAACCCCTCTATTTATAGGGAAAAAGTGACTTAGCCACCAAGTAACAAACTCTAGAATCTCTCTAAAATATAGACATTCACCTTAAATAGAATTCTTTTTATAACACTCCCCCTTGAATGTCTATTCAACAAATAATGTGCATCGTTAAAACCTTAACTAAAATAAAACCCAATAGGAAAATAATTCTAGATAAGAAAAAAGAGTACACATGTTTAAAAATACGTCTTTTGGTTGCCTCGTAAAAAACCTTGCAAGGAAAACCCAGTGGGACAAAACCTTGTAAGGGGAAAAGAGTACAACGCGTATTAACTCCCCCTGATGAGAGCATCAATTCACATCCTTGAGCATTCGCATCACAGTCTTGTGCACTAGCTTCTTGAAGGTTGACATCAATAGAGATTTGATGAATAAATCATCCATATTAACTCCAATAAATATGTTGCACCTTGAAACTCCTCGCTATTATATTATCATGCTTATAGTTATAGCAAGATACAAATGTGCACAAATTGCACTTATAATGTGGTACTTCATGACCAAAAATTGTATATGCTTTAAGCGATTTAAATCCTTCAAGGATTGTCATATAAGTCATATAATAGACTTTAATCAGATGCATTCAAGTTTTCATGTCATGCTAGACAAATAAGATATCGAAAACTGAATGCACATATCATTGACTTTATATTTTCAAGTGTTTGAACTGCAGGTCCAAATACTTATCTTTCATATGAAACCAATTCTATTCGAAATGTGTCTCTTCCATTTGGCCAATATTTTCGTGTCTGTATTCGATAGAGTTATGATCCTCATCTATACTTAGCGCTATGAAAGATGTCATCTACGATTATTTTATATCGGTTCCAATATTTTTTTTTATATAAAGACATAACATAGAGATCTCTTCATTCGTATTTTCAGGTACTTGAACCTCTTTTGAGATTTTATGAAGTTATGTCATGTGATCTTCTAGATCACTTGCCTCCTTTATTATGATCATTTGCTCATCTTCTTTATCAGGAAGTTTATTTGAACCGATTTGTCTATACGCTTCAAGCGTACCATAGGCTTTGTCCTTCTAGGACTTAATATGAGCATTTGCAATGAGAATATAGTTACTTTCTTTGGGTCAGCAAATGCGTCTGGCATGCTTTGTAATATACTGCAAATGAATTATCTTTTTATGAACTTTAAGTTCATATTATCTTATTCGAGGATCTAGAAGTACAAATAATAATTCATTCCACATAACTTTTTATCAATTGTTTATCTTGTCTCCCCATCATGTTAGAAAAATTAACTTTCTTCCTCAATTTTGGGAACCCATCTTTGTGCGTTATGGTGTTAATCAAAATATACACCGCACATCAATAATAATAAGATGGAATTATTTGGTTCCTGATCCTGAACCACTTGTGAGGGGAGAATGTAATATACTTTCGTATATAATGTATATGAAATTGATATATATAACTTTGTCCTCATAAGCAATTGTTTAGCTATTAAGTGGAGGCACTCAATAAATTATTTTGCTAAATCAATTGTGATGTAAACCAACTGATCAAGATGAACTATCCTGAATAGACAATCTGGAAATTATGCTCTAAAATAAATTATTGAGCAAGTTACCTCGCAAATAGCAGGTTGCGGGTTAATAATAATTGCACATGTAACCATCTCATAGATGCATCTTATGTGGTATACATGGCAGGTGAATGAGTCCAAATTCACCTTTGATATTTCCAACATTCATGGAATTCAATCTCAATTTTTAATTGGTCTATTAATTAACGAGAACAAGCAAAATAAGAGAATTCGTAAAAAACTTTCTTGTTCTTTAATATTTATCCATGTGAATTCTCTTTTATTTTTGCACATCATACTTAAATTGACATGGTTAAACCAATTGTGCCATGAATAAATTATCAATATTGATAAAGTTTAGGTTTACACCATGACTTGTGCAATTATCAATAAACTCCAAGTTTATTATGATAGGGTTTTTATATCAATAAATGTCCACTTTATTGTGGTATTCTTTTATTTGTGTAGTACAAACTGAAAAATAAAACGAATAACTTTTCACATAAATTCTTCATGAGCTCTTTGGATGAATATAATGGAACACTTACCTAATTTTTGTTGTGCTTAATGAATTAAATGGGATTTGCATAGCCTTTTTGTTGGGCACTAAACCTACTAACCTAGTGAAAGTCGAAGTGATCAGTGAAAAAAATGGCTTCGCCCGGACTCGAACCGGAGACCTTCAGTGTGTTAGACTGACGTGATAACCAACTACACCACGAAACCTTTGTTGACAGTGAGTAATTAACAAAATATTTGAATTTATTCATGCTCAATTCTAGCTCTTGCACTACCATGTAACTAACTAGTCTTTCATTTTCCTACTATGTTATATCATAGGAGAAATGGTTTGTACATTAACGATAGAGCATGTGACCAACTTTACTAGATTTTCATTTGACAAGTCTAAAGTTAAGCTTTATGTGGGACTTCAAGAGGCACAAGTTCATGACTTTTGCCTTTATGGTACAAAAAAAGCTGGTCTTCTAGTAGAGGATAGAAGCCATAATAAACTGTTCTGTTGATAGTTTCGGTTATACTTCAAAAGGTCCAGTCAATACATCTTCCCAACATTATCAATCTTCATACATATAACTAGATAAACTCATAAACAACAAGACTCCCTCCATCCTAGAAAAGAAAAGTTTTTGAGTACGAAGGTCAAACCTTCTAATTTTTTGTGTGGATTCAGACAGAGATTCTATACATTTTTTTAAAATCATTTAGTAGAACTTGCTCGTTGAACAAAAATAGTCATTGATTAGCCCACAGATTGAACAAGTACATGTCCATCTGATCCATCAAACCTAGTACAAAACAGAATTTTAATCCTAAAAAATCTATAAACTAGAACATTAATAACTACTACACAAACTGACCTTGATCACTTCTCAAGTTCACACATCTTGCCAAAAAAGAATACCAATATCAATAAGTCTCCGCGTATATCAACTAATGTGACACAAATGCTGGTATTTCATCAGTGATAGTGGTGGCATCACTAGTACTGTTACTGTTAGAGTCATCATCTTCCGTAATGTTTCGAGGATCTGGGAGTGTTGAAATGGAAAGACTGGTGTTCAAGTTTATTCCAGTACCATCATTTTTAGGTATAACTTGATGGCAAAACCTGTATGAGGAAGGTTTTGAAGGCTCGACAACGACCGAATCTGAGGCTACTGTTGTCTTTTTGGCTCCCCTGTGCATGTGCGTCTCACAGTACTTTTGACGAGGAACAGCATTCCTGCTGCATCTCCATTTCTTACCATCTGATCTTCTGCACCTCTGCACTTCAGTTTCTGAACACGTGTTACAATCAAAACTCAAGTTAGTGCTGCCTGTAATCAGGAAGAAGCTAACGTAACTCATTTAATTTACCCTTAATATTCTAAGAACATTGCAACCAAGATAACACTGATGAGCTATTCTCAACAATCATCAAAGGTCGCTGAGCATTGAAATAGATACACCAGGTTGCTCTGAGGTTGAAACCTCATGTCAATGATCATCTAATATACTTCCTTTTTTTTTTTTGGATAAGATAATCATCTTCCATATTTCCTATAAGACAAGCGTCACCTCTAAATAAGCTATCACACATGCTAGAAAGGGATCATCCTGGATCACTTTTCAGATATTTGCAACCAAACTACCTTATATATTTCTTTTCGCCAAATAGAAGTGATGCACGTCTTGTCCACCACGCTCCTCTCCTACAGGCCATAATAGTCATAACAAATCCAGCTCATCCTCCACCTACTTTACAAAATCCGCAAGGACCTTGAAGTAATAAAAGAACATGTTAATGCTTGCTTCAATGAATTTCATGACTAGCCAACCTAACTCGTCTAAGTAGCAAAGAAGACCAAGAAGCTAGAATGGCAATGATCCTTCTTCCATGCAGCAACCTATCATCTGGTTTGCCTAATTTAACCCGTGTGCCAATCTATCGGAAGAGGAAGGGGAGACTGCTATGGTGGATTGATCTAATGAGGCACCCAAAAATTAGGCACTGCTTGGAGGAACTTTAATTAACAACTTTTAATATTCTACAGCACGGCAATTTTCCAGGATTCTTAAACAGATGAAAGAGAAGGCAAAAATGAAGAGGGAAAGCAGTTGATCCAATAATATAATATTGGTTTATGCTTTACCTGTAGTGTGTTGAAGATCACTCTTTGCAGATAAACCAAAAACTGGAACCACACCACCACTACTCCTAGCATCTCCATAGCTTTGCTTTTGGTTGGTTTTGCTTGGACTAATACGGTTGAAATCAATACTCTTGCTATCAGTATCGTTACCAGTGATGAAAGATTGGGTTCTTATGCAAGTTGTGGTGTCCTTTCTATTAAAAGTCATGTGGTTGTCTTGTTTCTCGATGCTGTTGCAGGAATTGGTGGGTCTTGGTTTAGCAGATGAATCCTCGACGCTATTATTTTGGTAATTTCTGCTAGTAGAAGACAAACAGGAGGTTTTACTACTAGCAGGGGCACATTTGCTACCGGGGTCATCAGAACTAGCATACAGTTTAATTCTCTTGGAAGTGATACTTATATCATCTGATTTCGTAACATAATCGGAAGCTTCCACAAGCTTTCTTGAACGACGACCCCTATGCATGTGCTGCCCACAGTACTTCTGACCTGGAATCACATCCCTTTTGCACCTCCATTTCTTCCCATCGGTTCTTCTACACCTCCCTGGTTCAGGATCCATCATGCTTGCGTAATCAAATCTTCCCACTGAAACCAGCACCCATATTAAAAAATTAAATCGTTATGACAATGCTTAAAAATCCTAAATATTCACAAATCCAAGACTTCCCATCGTATTGTGTCATACATGGAGAAACATTTACTCTAGCCTAAACTATCAACGAATATTGACTACGAATATGCATTCCCCGCATCAAGCTACCTATGAAGTAAAGATATTTAGAAATTAAAAGCATAAGAGTAAGCCAAGCTATTGAGTTTTTCAAATTTTGAGCTCATATAGAAGGAATAACGCACCAAGCAATGCTTTCCCGTCATACAGTGGGACGGTGGGAGGAAAAGATGGTGTCGAGTATGAAGACGATTCACCAAAGATCAATTCTAGTATAAATCCAGGGCAAATTTTGATATTAAAATAAATCTGTAAGTAGCGAAGCCAAGAAATTCAATAAGGGTGTTCAAATTTTGAACACTTTGCTAGTGGGCTATGCAAGGGTGTTCAAAGTCTATATTTTAATCAATAACAAGTGATATTTTACCCTATACATAGTATAATTTTTCGGCCAAGGGTGTTCGGTTGACCACCCTTGGCCGTACATAGCTTCGCCCAATAATGACCATCAAATTTATTGTATTCTCGTGCAGCAACTAGGATGCATCTAATAGGGGAATCAAAGAACATACCGGACTACAGATGTCAAGGCAGGGGGGTGGGGGTCGGGGAAGAGCCGAAACTCCATAAAAATATCCAAGACAAAACCAATTTTTTTCCAGCAATTGAACTTCATACAATGTATTACCAAGTTTCAGAAAGCAAGATTCTCATCTTTATGCCTTTCTACTCTATTATTCGAAAAAAGAAAAGAAATTCAAGTAGCAAAAAATAAACAAGACAGTTCCCCCATTACTATTAGACCTAGCTGCTAAAACAAAGGAAAATCATCCAACAACATTTCACCAGTTCATCCAAAAAAGACACATTCTTGAATAGATAGCACCTATTTGGTTCATTCAACTAGTAGAATAATGGAAAGGAAATCATCTTTAAGAGAAGAAGAAGTACAAATAACAATGCAATTGTTCTTGATATAATTAACTATCACAAAATTAAAAGGACAGTAAAAGAGCCAAAGAAGAGGAACATTACAGGTAGGGTAAAGTTTGTTGATTACAGCAGAGCCCAAGGAGCTGGAAACACTATTCCAAATGGTGAAAAAGAGATGAAAAGGAACTGGAAGACCAGAGACTATGTACTTAAGAATCACAGCTTGGAGCTGGAGTTCATGAAACTGAGCTGTTGTGAACACAGACTTGGCTATGGCATTGGCAACTTTTTCTTCTTCCTCAACCACATAGCCTAAAGACAGCTTTATGCAAGGTGGTGACCCTTCTTTCTTCTCTCTTTCATCTTTTCCTTCATCAAAGTAAGCATAATTTCATCAGTATCACAAACCCCACAAAGCAAAATTCAATCTTTAACAGATAAAACAAATATAAACATGTAGTAACAGAGATAGAGAGATATATACCAGAGTGAGAAAGGGGTGTGGCAGGAGAGAGATGAGGCTGCATTTCTTGACTTTTACATGGGAGAAAAGCAAAACGCTGTAACTAAACCAACTAGTAGTATAAATTTACTAGCCAGAAATTGGAGAGTATACAGCTGAGAGTGCTGACACTTGCCACAGAGGCATCAAAGCCAAAACTGATGAGCACTGTAGGATAGAAAAGAACAAACAATAAAGAGATGTCCCTTCTTTCATCTCATTTTATACCATATGCATCAAGTTAATATATAGTACTACTACTATACTATTAAATAGTAATTCAAGAATTAAAATGATAAAAGAATTAGCATTTAATTTTTTGAAACGAAAAATTATTACTAAATAGAAGGGAGTATCATGAACTTGGAAACTCCAAAATAGAAAGAGTATCATGCGATATAAGATCTATTCTCTCATTTTTTATGGTGTTTAGTTGAACATGTAATACTATAAGACATATTGACTAAATACATTATATTAGTAGTAGTTGAAAAATGTTAAAGCAATAAGACATATTGACTCATACATTATATTAATAGTAGTTGAAAAATGTTAAAGCAATAATGGTAATGTTAAATGATACTATTACCTATTAGAAGGTATTTTAAAATTTTAAGTACTTAAACAATTTATTAGTGAATCAAATATTTGAAATTTTTTTGCTAATAAGTTTGAACAGAAAGAATAGGGGTAGTACGGTTTGTAGAGATAATAAAAAGGACAAAAAAAACAGGTAGGAGTATAATTGAACAACAACACGGCACTCAACCCATGAAGAAAACAAAACAACTTAGGTCAGGACAGGGGAGTCACTCATTACTGTCATGCAGGTGTGGCAGCTGCTGCCATATGGACATTTCCCTACATTTGTCTGTAAAATGTGAACATCTTAGTAGTAAAAGTGATTAAAGTGAGTGGTCAGAGGTTTCTGACAATATCAGTTTTTACAGCCTTAACGCAAATGGGCAGTGTGCCATTCAGACCAACGCCATTTCAGAAGAATTTCGTGATATCTACTGTAACTAGTACTGTTCTTCACTAGAATAATGGCCAAACGCTATATCTTAACACTTCGGTTAACGAGTGGCTTCAAATTATCCGGTGAACAATGTTATTCACTAGCCCTTTAGGGGCTGCTTGGTTTGAACGCGGCTTATGCGGTATATAAGTTATGTTTGGATTACTTATTTTGATATTATTTTTTATTCATTGTTTAGTATTTGTATTAAAAATGACAATTGTATAATTTACAAGAAGAACGTATAAGTTATTCAGGTTGTTTTACCAAAAAAGTATTAAACCTTTACTTAAACGGATTAACAAGTAAATAGAGGATAAATTCTAACCAAAGATAATTAACTCTAGATCAATAAATGTCAAGTAAGAAATGCTGGATAAGGTTAAGCTTACGAACTAATTAAGATTACGAAAAAGATCTAAGGTATATGATGAGCTAATATTCTTGACAACATTACTCCATGATGTAGAATAAAGAGGAAAGAAATGATTCACCAATCATGACTACGAGATATGTCTTTATTTATTCCATAATGATGATTACAAGGATGAATAGCTAGATTCTGAACATTCTCTTTTTTACAAGAGAGACTCTCCAATCTCCATCTCTTATGGGTGAAGAAGTGTGTGATTATTGAGTAGTTGCCCCCTTCTTCATTCTCTTACCTAGTATACTAGGTATTTACTTACCCAACGGTCCTTAGCTAGGATACCTAGATCTACATGCCGTACTTTAGGTCGACCTCCTTAAAACGCCAAGACGTTTACTTCGCCATACAGGCCTTCTGAGGATTCGACCTCGGTCGTGACCGAGGTGCTCGTCGCTATAGTACCTTATGAATACCACCTCGGCTTAATCGATCCTTCTCCGCTCCTTTTTATGCAGACTTCCGTTTGGTCAGATTTCGACCCGTATAGTTAGTCTCTCCGCCTATTGGGATCGTCTTTGAGCGAGCTCGATAGGCGAATCTCGTCAATTCGAAAGTTTGAGAAATCTGAGCATTTTGGGTGATAGGCGAGTACCTCATGGCGAGATAACGATATGATGTTTCGAGAGCTGCATCAGACCATTGCGTCAGTTCGAAACGTCATTAAATTCGTCATGTGTCATTATGGCGCACGTTCTCTATGCATTGTGTCGTTTCTCGTTCCCTTCCGTTTTTAAAATGGCGGCGTTTGGTTTTCCTGCTCTAAGCATTTATATCCCTATAAATATGGGGATATTTTACATTTGAGTGTTGTGCTTCCCGATTGTTCAAAAGAAAATCGCAAAGCCTCTCTTCTTCTCCTCTCGTTTCTCACATTCCCCTTCCTGTTAGTAGTTCTTGTGGCTGCCACCTTTTTGTCCGTCTTATTCCCCATCTACGCAATCAGTAAAAGAGATGGCTAGAGCGTCTTCCAACCCAGATAGAGCCGTTGGTTCCCTTGTGCCGGAAACTAATATACCTCCCCCTGAAGGGGGGTGGTTATGGCGAAAGATGAAGGATTTCTGACGGTGGACGAAATAGCCCCTCGCCTAGGGAAGGCTAGGACTGATTTCAATCATCATCCTGAAGATGAATTTGAACCTGTCACTTTTGCAATGGATGTCGCGACACTTACGGCGTTTAAGGCCAGATGGAGGACTCCTGAGCACATTTAGCTCGTTCCAGCGGGTCATGACATTGTGCATATACACCGCCCGGGGTATTGCGCATTTTACAAATACCCATTCGTCATAAGGTACACACTTCCCCTCCCTTCATTGGCGGGATTTTTGCCGCTTCTAAGAGGTGTGCCTGGCTGAACTCTCTCCGTACATATACAAGCTCTTTCTTAGGCTCTTTAAGTACGCAGAGTTGGCCGGTCGGGAGGTTTCTCTCCAACACATGATTCACCTATTCATTTCCAGTTTCCACAGGGGCACAATGATACACCTTCGTCACCGAGGAACCAAAGGCTTGGTGGTGAAGATGGATTATAAAACCAATCGCCGCTTCTGGGAGAACTTCTTCTACGTTAGGACGAAGCACGTGGTATCGAACCCTGATGGGTTTCCTGAGACGTGAAATTTCACTCGTAAGTTTCTCTTTCGTTTATTATCCCTCTTTTTTCTTTTGAAAATGTCTTCCTGTTGTTTTCCCTCCGCTGACCTCGTCGTTTTCTTCTTTGTTTTTGCAGCCGAGAGGATACCTGTTACACCCCATGTTTTCGTACGTGAGAATACATCGTAAGTCAATTGATGTAAGCTCAAAAATAAGATTCTATTTGATGGAATATCAAGTAAGTTAATCATGTTACGTTGGAGGTTACAAATATTTAAGATCATGAATAACGAGTACCAAGAGGGTTGGAAAGCTTAGAAGCTAAACCAATTGAAGAAAATAAGTTTCGTCGAAAGTTGACGAGTTGGAAATGTTATAGCATGTACTTTAGGGTGAGACTATGGTTCATTACATGATAAGGAGGTTATGCTATGAGTTAGTTTTTATCGTATGATAGTTGTGTTCTACGTTTTGAAGTCAAGCAAGTTGTGGAACATAAGTTGGCAAAGGTCTTCACAAGTTACATTCATAATGTGTTGAAAATTAGGTCAAATGTAACTGCTATTTTCTTCCAATATACTTTGAACTAGGGGATGATCTACCTACCAAATTGAAGATCTATGAGTCTAGATTCCAACGCATTAAACCGT
>MDKH01057561.1:0-39918 GCA_005239495.1 Nicotiana undulata | reverse complement strand
GAAGTTTTTCTTACTTCCTGCCTTACCTGAGTTCTTTTTATTCTCATTTAATGTTTCCCCCTTCTTCTTTTTTTGATAGGGTTTTCTGTCCGTGGGGCATCTGGTTCGTCGCTCCCGAGGATGTCTTTGTCCCATGCTCAGAGCATCTTTGCCAGTTCTGCGAAGAGAAAAGTCAGTGATCCCCATTCTGGAGGGGAGGAGGAAGAAGGAAGAGAGGGTGCTTTGGTGCGCCGGTCGAGAAGGAGGCGACTAGTTTCAGATGATGAATCTGCTCCTAAGTCTCTTCCTTCCTTGTTGGCAATTAGGTCCTCTTCTTCCCGAGATGAATCTCAGTCCCTGGTTCAAGATCCTGCCGAGCGTCTTTTCTATGAGGGATTTGAGCTTGACCCTGATGATGTTCCCTTAGCTACTATCTTTCCTGATTTTACTGCTGCTCCTGCTCCTCTTGTTATTACTGTCGCTCCTCCATCCGTATCTGTTATTTCCTCAGCTCCTCATCCATACGTATCTGTTGATGTGCCCGTGGCTCCCTCGGCTCCTTATCCGTCTGTATCTATTGTTGCTCCCTCCGTTCCTGATTCCATGCCTTCTCTTGTGGAAGTAGGGTCTTCCAGCAGGGAGATGCGGAGGGTTATAATTGAGGTTCCAGCCGGAGGGAGTCTTTTTAAGAAGACGGTTGAACCTGAAGTGTGGCTCAAACCTTTGATCGGCTCTGAAGAGAGATCCAAACTTGACAGCCATTCAACTCTTACTTAGGCCAACGAAGTGGTGCACAATTCTTTGAAGGTATGCCTTTGAATTTTTCATACATACAATTTTCTTCGGATAACAGTTTAACATGTTTGATTGTCTTACTGTTTTTTGTAGACGACCTTATTGGCTTAGAACTCATGAAGAGAGTTTCAAATTCAGAGAATGAGTTGAAAGAGTTGTGTGAGCTTCAGTTTGATTTTGACAATATGATGGATTAAGGATAGACATGGATTCTCTAGTGGAGGAAAGGCATACCTTAAAGGAGCAGTTGAGGATTGTTGCTACAGAGTTAGCAGTGGAGAGAGCTTCTTCCAACCAGGTCAACAAGGACAAAAACATTCTTGAATCCTCATTTGCTGAGCAGTTGTCGAAAGCCAAGGAGGAAATCAGGAATCTAAAGCATATGCTGGGGCAGAAGGAGGAATACTCCAGTAAACTTGTACGGAATCTTTTCCAGACTCAAGAGGATCTTCGTGAAGCCCAGGTCAAAGTTCGAACTCTGGAGGAGTCAGTTGTACCTTTGAAGGTTTCCCTTGAAGCCGCCGAAGTTGAGAAGGATAGCTTGAAGATTGAAATTCAGGCATGGTCAAAGGATTATAGTGATCTTGAAGAGGCGACATCCGTTGACGTGAGTTGGGCGTATATGAGTGCTCGTCATGATACGTTAATGGAAATGGGCCAGGAGGGTTTCGACCTCAATGCTGAGATTGCTAAATCTAAAGAGGCCATGGAGAAGACCCAGCGGGGTCTTGAATTTTCTCCATCTGATGAAGCCCATGATTTTCAAGCAGCTGTCGTTCCCCCTCCTGAAGAAGTCAACTCTCCTCCTCCTCAAGAATGAAGATTTTGTTATCCCCACTTCCTTTTTTTCTTCTTTGGATTGATGTGGTTACTCTCAGCTCCATCGGGAGTAAGTTTGAAACTTTAAAGTCCCCCACTGACAACTTAGGGGCACCAACAATGTAAATACTTATGTGACTAAGTACTAGTTTGTACTTAGTTTTCGACTTAGCCGCTTATTTTAATTTCAATACAATCTCGAGACTTTTTGCTATGAGTTTGAATGTTACTCTTTTAAGTCGATTGTATGTATTGCTTTTCTGAGGTTTTTGTTTGTACCTCTTAGCTTTTTTGCATGAAAATGCATATTTCACTTTGAACCTTTTCACAGTAGGTGTAGTGTTCGTATAAAATTTTAGCCTTTGTTTGTGACAGGCTTTGTTTATGAGTTGGGGCCCTTTTTGATTAATACTTAATGAAGAAGACGTCTCAACTTCATTGGAATGCAATAGAGTGATAGGAATTTCTCACATGCTTAAGAATGTTTTTGTGAGAAGTTTTTATTTGAACTTTCACAACATTTTACATGTGTTATGATTATCATCTAAGACTCATGTTGCAACTGTTTTGTTTTAACAGATTTGATAATCACTTGTATTTCACAACTGGTTTTCATTGGTAACAGTTTTTTCGAGTTAATACAAGGAGATAACTGTTTTTCATTAGTAACAGTTTTTGTAAATGTTGGGTTTTTACCCATAACTGTTTTTATTTGCAACAGTTTTATAACAAGTACGAGAGAAATGTATCGTGATTCGTAACTGTTTTATTTGATAACAGTTTTGAGAATAAATACAAGGGTTATGATCTTTCATCCGTAACTATTTTATTTGAATAACAGTTTTCTACTTGAGTACAAAGATTTCACAACTGTTTTTTGATTATAATAGTTTTTTGACTAAGTACAATGATGATGATCTTCTATCCCTAACTGTTTTTTATCGCAACAGTTTTTGTATAAGTGTAAGATGTACATTTCTTCGTCTTAGCTGATACTTTTCCTTTTAACCTGAACATGGTTCGAAGGTTTTTAGAGTAGGCTTTGTAATTCTTGTGCTGGAGTCTTCAGTTCTTATAGTTTTGCTCGTATCACTTGACTTGTTGGGTAAATGGTTCTTTTAGGCTCGAGCTTTTGACTTCTGGCAGTCTTTTTGCTTCATCTTGGCCTTCCATACTGTATAGTCCCCCAAGTGTTTGAGCTTTGAAGAATGAGATCTCGAGCACTTGATTGTTCCTTCTTTGTGGTCCTTTCCCTGAAAAAGGAAAACATTCCGGACTCGAAGGTATATACTTTTTTAGATGATGACTGCTTAACCCTTTAAAATATCCATCAGAAAGTGTAACCCTAGACCGGGAATTGTGTTATTTCCTCGCGTCTTTGCAGGTCTAATGTCATCATCTGGTGATGGGTTAGCTTTTTGCCTATCATCTAAAAATGTTAGTAAAATTTAAGTATTCAAAGATAAAATCGAACATGTGATACCTGACTGGGGGTACTTCTTTTCCTTAGAAGTAGTATTTCTTCAGGTGGATGGCATTCCAGCTGGTTGGTAGAATCCTGCCGTCCATGGCTTCCAACTCGTACGCACCTTTCCCAGCTATGCCCCGGACCTTATAGGTTCCTTCCCACTTTGGATTCAATTTGCCAGCTCCTGCTTCTTTTGTTGATTGGAAAACCTTTTTAAGTTCGAAGTCTCCAATCTTAAAATATCTGAGATGAGCTTTACAATTGTAATATCGCTCTATGATTTTCTTTTGAGCTGCCATCTGTATTAGAGTTGCTTCTCTTCGTGACTCGAGCAAGTCCAAATTGGTTTGGAGTTCGGCGTCATTTGTTTGCTCCGTAACTGTTGTCACTATCAAACTTGGTTCACCGATTTCCACAGGTATTAATGCTTCTGAGCCATAAATAAGTGCGAAAGGGGTTTCTCCCGTAGCTGTTTTGACGTAGTTCTGTATGCCCATAATACCGCTGGTAATTCGTCGGGCCAACTGCCTTTGGCTTTATCTAAGCGCTTCTTTATATTGTTGATAATGATTTTGTTCGTAGACTCAGCTTGTCCGTTAGCTACGGGATGATAGGGTGTTGAAGCAATCCGTTTAATTTTCCAACTTTCGAAAAACTCCGTGATTTGAGAGCCTATAAATTGTGGACCATTATCACACACGATATCCTTTGGAATTCCAAATCGTCATATTATGTTTCTCCATAAGAAACGTTTGACCTCTTTTTCCCGCACCTGTTTGAATGCTTCCGCCTCGACCCATTTTGTGAAATAATCAGTAAGCACCAGAAGGAATCGTACCTTTCCTTTAGCTAGGGGAAGAGGTCCCACTATGTCCATTCCCCATTTCATAAAGGGCCATGGTGATATGATAGAATGTAATAGCTCCGTTGGTCTGTGTATATTATTGGCAAACCGTTGACACCTATCGCATTTTGAGATGAAATTCTTCGCGTCTTCTTCCATCTTAGGCCAATAGTACCCTGCTCTGATTAGGGTTTTTACTAAAGACCTTGCTCCTGCGTGATTTCCACAATGTCCTTCGTGGACTTCTTTTATCACGAACTCCGTCTGATTAGGTCCGAGGCATTTAGCTAGGGGTCCCCCGAACATTTTACGATACAACGTGTTATGTACAAGACAATATCTTGCTGCTTCGCGGCGAAGCGCTTGAGCTGCTTTCTTGTCTTCAGGCACGGCACCACTCTGCAAAAAAGTTGAGAATTTCGTTTCTCCAATCCCAAGTTAAATTATTGAAAGATACCTCATTTCTGTCCTGGTCAATCGCTGGATGAAAGAGGTGGACGACAATGGTGTTGTCTTTAGTCACTTCTGTGACTGCCGCAAGGTTTGCTAACGCATCCGCTTCAGCATTTTCCTCCCTGGGTATTTGTATTATTTTCCACGTTTTGAACTGTCTTACAAGTTCTCGTGCCTTTCCTAAATATTGTTGCATTCGAGTTTCTCGAGCGATGTAAGTCCCCTGCATTTGGTTTACCACCAATTGAGAATCGTTGTTGATCTTGATTTGTTGAATTGACAACTCCCGTACCAATTCTAAACCTGCATTAACATCCTCGTACTCTGCTTCATTGTTAGTGATTGGATAACACTTAATAGCTTGTCGTATCTTTTCACCCGTGGGTGATGTCAGTACAATGCCTAATCCAGCTCATTTTACATTAGAAGAGCCATTTGTAAATAGGGTCCATTGACCTGGGTTTACACCATTGAAGAGTTGTAACTCTTTTTCCACTTCAGGGGTAATATTGTTGCTAAAGTCAGCTACAAAGTCTGCTAATATTTGCGATTTAATTGCCGTTCTAGGTTGATATGTTATATCATGCTCACTTAACTCTATTGCCCATTTGGCTAATCTTCCTGACAGTTCTTGTTTGTGCAGAATATTTCTTAAAGGATATGAAGTCACGACAGTGATTGGATGACATTAAAAATAACGTAATTTTCTTGATGCCATTTTTAAAGCTAAAGCTAATTTTTCTAGATGTGGATATCTAGTTTTGGCATCTAACAGAGTCTTGCTTACATAATAAATAGGGGATTGCTTACCTTTTTCTTCCCTTACCAGTACTGCACTTACGGTAATTTCTGAAACAACCAGGTAGATGTATAATCTTTCTCCTTCTCTTGGCTTCGATAGCAATGGTGGTTTTGATAAGTAAATCTTCAAGTCTTTGAGTGCCTGCTGGCATTCTTCAGTCCACTCGAACTGATTTTGCTTTTTAAGAGCTGAAAAGAATTTAAAGCTTTTCTCGGAAGATCTAGAAATAAATCTCCCTAAAGCTGCTATTCTTCCTGTTAATCTTTGAACTTCTTTTTTATTCTTCAGAATTTCAGGTATTTCTTCTATAGCTTTTATTTGAGCCAGATTTACTTCTATTCCTCTATTAGATACAAGAAATCCCAGAAACTTACCATATTGTACTCCGAAGGCACATTTTTCCGGATTTAGCTTCATATTATACCTGCGTAAGATGTTAAAAGTAGTAGAGAGATGCTGGAGATGATTTTCCGCTTGTGTTGATTTTACAAGCATATCATCGATATAGACTTCCATCGTTTTTCCTAAATGTTCTTGGAACATTTTTGTTACTAACCTTTGGTAAGTGGCCCCTGCATTTTTCAAGCCAAAAGGCATGACCTTATAACAATAAGTCCCCCTGTTAATGATGAATGAAGTTTTTTCTTCATCTAGGGAATCCATTTTAATCTGGTTATAACCAGAATATGCATCCAAAAAACTTAACAATTCATGACCTGCGGTAGCATCGATCATTTGATCTATATGTGGCAAAGGAAATGAATCTTTAGGACATGCTTTATTTAAATCAGTATAATCTACACATACCCTCCATTTGCCGTTCTTTTTAGGCACCACTACTGTGTTAGCCAGCCAGTCAGGAAACTTTACCTCTCGTATCGAGCCTATGTTCAGTAGTTTTTGAACTTCCTCGTCAATCACTTGATTTTTGAAAGGTCCTTGCTTTCTTTTCTTTTGTTTAACAGGTGCGAAGGATGGATCTTCATTTAGTTTATGAGTCATCACTTCTGGTGGGATACCTGTCATATCTGAGTGGGACCATGCAAAACAGTCCTCATTAGCTTTTAAATAATTGACTAACATACATTTTTGCTCAAGAGTTAGTCTTTCCAGTAATTTTGTGCCAATATATAACTTTTTCTCGGGCTTTTGTTCAGAAAGCGAAACAGACTCAAGTTCTTCAACAGTTGTTTTAATATGCTCGTCTTCTTCTGGTTCACGAATGAAATCCGGTTTGGAGTCTATGTCTGCATGTTCTAGCTCATCCTTGATGGAGACAGGATTTGTTTCATCGTTATCTCCTTCCGTACCTATTTGAATATCCATTTCTTTTGTACATAGCTGATCAGAGGTTTTTTCCATACCTGTTTGTTGAGGAGCTTCTGTTTGATAATTTGTTGTCTCTCCCATATCTTTTTCGTTGTGAAAAGATATCGAATTGATATTTCTCGAAGTTTTCCGGTCACCTCTAATTTGTCTTACTCCCCACTTTGAAAGGAATTTTATTACCTGATGTAAGGTGGACGGGACCTCTTTCATATCATGGATCCATGGTCTTCCCAAAATAATGTTATAAGCCATCTCTGTATCAATGACTTGGAATTTCGCATTTTTGGCGACTCCTTCGGCGTAAGTGGTAAGTTCGATTTCTCCTTTAGTTATCACTGTTGAATTATCGAACCCAGATATGGCTCGTGCCTTTGGGATCATTTCATTTTCTACCAGCATTTCCTCCACGACTTTTATCAAAATAATGTTGACTGAACTGCCTGGATCAATCAACACTCTTTTAACGTTAGTGTCATGAATAATTAAAGATATTACCAGTGCATCGTTATGAGGAAGCATTAATCCGCTAAAATCTGTGTTATCAAAAGTTATTTGATCTTCCTTTGTCTCTTCTCGAACTCGTTTCTCGTGGGTACTTGTGACTTTTGATGCTAACTGGCAGACTATGCCGTTCACTTCTTCCCCTCCATGTATGACGTTGACAGTTCGTTTTGGGGAAGGAGGTTTTGGGGGCTCCTGCTTGTTCTTCATATATGCCTGTTTACCTTTATCACTAAACAATTCTGTTAAGTAGCCCTGTTTTAATAGATGTTCTACTTCACCTTGCAAAAATTTGCAATCTGCAGTTCTATGGCCATGATCATTGTGGAATTCACACCACTGATCAAGATTTCTCTTGTTAGGATTAGATCGCATTTCTTTGGGCCATTTAACCTTGTCTCCCATATTTTTCAATATTGAGACAAGTTCAGCACTGCTCATATTGAAGTTATGTCTCCAATTCGGGTATTACCCCTGGACCATTCATCTCGATCTCTCTTGGATCTAGATGAGGATGAGCCTATATATCTTCCCGATGGTCTTGTATTTTTGAACCCTCACGTCTTGAAGGTCCTAAGTAAGGATCGTACCTGTTTTTACCTGACCTTTTCTCTGGTTCTGGACGTCTGGTTCTGGGATATTTTTCCTCTTTTGATCGAGCAATGATATCTTCTTCGATTTTGAGTTTGGTACTGTACCTGTTATACACATCATTCCATGTTGTAGCTGGGAATTCTCTCAGACTTTCTTTAAGTCGTCTCGTGGCTTCTGAGCTTTTATCGTTTAAGTTGCTTGCAAATTCCATGGCTGTCCAATTGTCAGGCACCCTTGGTAATTGCATTCTTTCTCGTTGAAACCTGTCTAAAAATTCATGAAGCAATTCTATGTATCCTTGCTTTATCTTGAATATATCTTCCATTCATTTTTCAACTTTTTGTGCACCAGAGTGTGCTTTTATAAACGAACCTGCAAGTTCAACAAAACAATCTATAGAATTTTAAGGGAGAAGAGAATATCATGTTAAAGCTTCTTTTGTGAGTGTTTCCCCAAATTTCTTGACAAGGACTGATTCGATCTCCTCTTTTGTTAAGTCATTGCCTTTTACTCCAGTAGTGAAGGCAGTCACGTGATCGCGTGGGTCAGTTGTTCCATCATATTTAGGAACATCGGGCATTCTAAATTTCTTGGGTATAGGTAATGGAGCCGCACTTGGCTTCCAAGGTTGCTGAGAATATCTATCAACATCAATGCCCTTGATGATAGGCGACACTCCAGGTATTTGCTCGATGCGATCGTTCTGTTCCTTCATCTGTTTCTGCATGGTTAGTAATAAATTTTGTAACTCAGAGTTATTAGTCGTACCTGGTCTCGTTTCAAGAGATGCATTGGGGGTTTCACCTCTGGTTGAGTTTATTAATCCAGACTGCGAATTCTCTACTACGATTGTATTATTTGAAGGCGGCATCAGTGGTACTGGAGGTGCCTGTGGTAATCCTCTCGCAAATCCTTGCAAAGCCTGCCCCACGTATTCAACAATCATTTGCCTTATTTGATCTTGCTCTATTGGTTGCTCATTATTGTTACGATGGTTATCATATCTTTCAAGGGATGATTCCCTTGAAGCACGTGGTGTTCCTTGAGGATATGGAACTGGGGTTCCATTTCCTTGTTGGTTGTTGTCGTCATTGTTGTTGACGTTGTTGTTGGAATTCGACATGATTTAAAGGATATCAGTTGGTAAACGCACTATGATTATCAGGTTCCCGGTAACGGAACCAATTTGTTTAACCAAAGAATGAGATTCCTTGACCAAAGCTATTTTAGGATAAACACGGGTTACTGATAATCGAGTGAATAATATAATGAATAAAGGAATAATAAGAAATATAGAATGCAGAAAAGTAAAGCTGTTTGTATTCGAGAATTCAGATAATCTTATGGGTTACATTTCTTCTCTTTATATAGGGGTTCCCTAGTATAACATTTGGTTCATGTCATGATTGCTCATTAATGGCTAATTATTACATTAATGAGGCGTTACAAAGGATACCGTAACTGTTGTATAGGAGTTACATAACATATAAGTCATTAACTGTTGATTCTTGAATCCGTCCGTAGCTTCGTCTGGGTTCACTGTGACCATATCTCTTCTTTGTCATTAAGTTTCCTGTGGTTGATGAACTCGGGGGTCTATTGACCGTGCCTCTTTGTCCCATACCTCTTTACAGAATCAAGTCTATCTGTTGCGTTTTCCTTGGTCCACGTAGCTAGCTGAGTTGTCAAGGTCTTGCTTACGTGTGATACTCTTTTTTACCAATACATCTGCCTCATTAAAAACCTTGTCGAAAAAAATCCAATAGGGAAAAAAAATCAGACGAAGGAAAAAAGAGTGCAGAACTTAAAGATTCATATGACAACTCCAACGCTCATGTTCGTTTCGTCAATAATCAGTTGGTTTACCCCTGTATTGTTTCGGTGTTTGAAGACAAGTGTTTGCCTTATGTTTGGCAAGTTCAATATATAAATTTCGGCTTTATTTTCTGCCTACTTTAATGTTTGGATTTTTGTTTCACCCTTTATTATTTGACTTTGCATTAAAAATGCTTCAATACTTCATGTCCTTTCGAGCACGATTTATAAAAGAGGGCCCTTTTTTATCGACACTTAATGAAGAAGACGTCTCAACTTCATAATGGTGTAAATATGCAATAGAGAGATAAGAATTTTTCACATGTTTAAGAATGTTTTTGAAGAAAGTTTTCTGTTTGAACTTTCACAACATTTTACATGTGTTTGATCATCGTCTAAAACTCATGTTGCAACTATTTTCTTTGAACAGGTTTGATATGCACTTGTATTTCGTAACTATTTTTCTTATGTAACAGTTTTTTCGAGTTAATACAAGAGAATAACTGTTTTTCCGTTCGTAACAGTTTTTATAAAGGTAGGGGTTTTTACCCGTAACTGTTTTTATTGATAACAGTTTTCAATAATCTCAAGGGAAATGCTTTTTCATCCGTAATTGTTTTACTCGATAACAGTTTTTCAAATGAATACAAGGATTTTGATCTTTCATCCGTAACTGTTTTATTTGATAACAGTTTTCAATATGAGTACAAAGATTTCATAAATGTTTTTAGTTACAACAGTTTTTTGAATGAGTACGAAGATGATGATCTTTTATCCATAACTGTTTTTGGTTACAACAGTCTTCTTTTGAATAAGTACAAAGATGTGCATTTCTTCCTCGTAGGTAATATTTTGCCTTTTAACCTGAACATGTTCGAAGGCTTTTTTTTTTTGCCTTTTAACCTGAACATGTTCGAAGTTTTTTTGGATCAGGCTTTGTTTGAGTCTTCGGCTCTTTCGATTTCGGCTCTTTCGATTTTGCTCGTATCACTTGACTTGTTGGGTAGATGGATCTTTAGGCTCGAGCTTTGACTTTTTGATAGTCTTCCTTGCTTCGTCTTTGCCTTCCATACTGTATAGTCCCTCAAGTGTTTGAGCTTTGAAGAATGAAATCTCAAGCACTTGACTATTCCTTCCTTGTGGTCCTTTTCCTGAAAAGGAAAAACATTCGGTACTTGAAGGTATATAGTTTTTAGATGATGACTGCTTAACCCTTTTTATTTCATCAAAAGGGTTGTGACCTAGATCGGAAATTCAGTTACTTCCTCGTGTCTTTCGGATCTAATATCATCATTTGATACTTTAGGGAATTTATCCGAGTACTAACTTCTCATGGCACTTTATGAATTTATTTGAGTGCTCATATTTAGTCTTACAGACTTGAAATATATATCTGGATGCATCGTTACATGTGCGATGTCTTAATGTTGTACCCTTAGGTGTCTAACTTTTAAATAAAAGAGGTCCTTTTATATATTTAAACGCTATGAAAAGGACGTCTCCTTTTCATTCAGGCATAAAATATGATCGATTGATCTGAGTTGACTTTTAGTTTGTGGAAGTATTAATCCTGGTAGGATTCCCTGGAGTATTGATCTCGGTAAGACATTGAGTCTGAGGGAATACTGATCCCAAATAAATATAGATCTTAGTAGATTTGTCTTGAAGAGACATTAAATCTGATTGGATTTTTAATCCAAATTGGAGTATATGAACATACTTCCAAGTAGAGAGGGACACATGTCCAAAATAATATTTGAGATGTTCGGGATACCCGATCCGAGTAATAATATAATTATCCCTTAAGAAAGGCTTTTTAACTTGAATGGTCGTTGCTGGACCGAATATAAGCCATGTGTTTGTTCAAAGTGAACTTTATTCTGATGGCATATTTGCATACATTTATGTTGACTTGAACATAAAAGCCTTGTTTATTATCGTGGGATTCTTGACTCGACATGGAGTTCTTGATCCTTTTTGTGTAAGAGAAGTATATGCATTTTTGAAGATCTCATTCAACACTATTTGAAGTATTTATGCTTGATATGAGCAATACAACTGACTGAGTTGAGGTTGTGGTAAATAATGTCGAAATACTCTTAGAAATTTATCTCCCAAAGCAATCGATTGTTTGAATCACTTCTTATAATGTCAAGTCGGATTGACTAATCTTCAAGTATAAGTAATCTCCCTAGTGTTTGAGTTTTGAGGTACAAGAACTCAAACACTGGAATCATAATTTGACAGTCCCATTTTAATAATCTCGGATAGGATAGTCAGTTCCATTGTTGATGGACTTTCAAATGGTCCAGTTAAAGCATAGAGACGGTATCGTAGCTCTTTCTTTATTTTTTACTCTGGCCGGGAACTACGGAGGTTCCAAAATATTATCGAGGATCATGCGATATCTTTCCTTATTGCCGGAGTAATTTTTGCGGCTTTCTTTGTAGATTTTTCGCATCATATATTTTATTTGTTTGGTACATGTGGCATTTTAGCTTTTGGAGCCTTGAATATTCTCAAATATGATTCTCCTTCAATAAGGCAGTACCGGATGAGACACACTCAGAGTTGTCGAGAGCGTGCTTGTCTGTGGGTAAAGTCCCATTCTGCAAGTAATCAATGAAGTTATTATGCCAAAATTAAATTAGTCGGGCTTACCTCATTTTCATTCTAATTGATGATAGATCAGGGATCGCCCAGATAAGGGATGACTCGATCCTCTTATTGTTTGATCCAGAAATGATATTTCTCAATAAGAGTCCGGAGTTGCTTCTGGAGTCAGTGATATCAGCAGTAGATCCGTGACTAGCACATCCGACTTGATTTTCTTGGGCTACATAGTTTTCTTAGATTTGATCAATCGTCAAATCAATACTTTTGCTCTGAGTCCCCTAGCTAATTCAAGCATGTATCATATGCTTTATACTCATCTTTTGTTGTTAGTAATAAACTAACTTTTGTGAAATCTAAATACTTTTCCTGATAGGCATTAAGCATTGTCCTTAACCCAGGACATTTAATTCTTGTGGACTTAGTTGTTTAGAAGGTCCAGATCCCGAGAATTATCTCAGAAATAACATGTACTTTGATTTCAGCTTCTGGTAATATACTCAAGCAAAGATTAGTCATAAAAATCTGCTAAACTTGTGATTTTATTGCCGTATGCGGCTGATAAATAATATCATATTCCATAAGTTTGGCTACTCATTTAGCTAGTCTTCCTGATAGTTCTCGTTTATGCAAAATATTGTATAATGAAAATTTAGTGGCTACGAGAATTGAATGATATTTGACAATAAAGCCTTAAACTTAGGGCAATAGCAATTAATGCCAACTTCTCAAAATATAGATATGCAATTTCCATGTCTAAGAGCATTCTATAATAGATAAGAGATTGTGTACCTTTCTCTGCTTGAATTAAGATTGCATTTACCTAGACATTCGAGACAATGTGGCATACTAGCAATCATCTTTCTCCTCGAAATTTTGAAAGTGATGATGGGTTGATGTTAGCAACGAGTCCGAATGATTCAACTTTTCGGACTAAATCGACCTTTCGAGGTTCCATAACTTTATATTTTATTATTTGGCTCTGGCTTCTTCTTTTTGCTTGACCGAATTATACCGCGGGTCAATATTGGACATATAAACCATTATCTCCGGTGGTACACCTGTTATGGTTACAATAGTGGCAAGAAAAGCAATTTGCGATAGCATGTAAAAGTTTAATCAACTTACCTTTAAACTCGGTGTCGAGTCTCGACCAGCATAAACCTTCCTATTTGGGAAGCCAATGATAGTTTCTAGTTCTTCAGCATTTGCCCTCGTGGATTTTGATTCTTTCGGTTCAATGATTGTATCCAAAATTATTTGTGTAATTGTCCATGGCTATTAATGAACCTTCTTCCTCGTAGTATTTAATTTACCATCCCGCACCTATCTTTTCTTTTCCAGTTGTCAGGTGCGGTATCTTTGCAAACAATCTCGTGGGTGTTTTACCCATGCTTTTCCTAACCTTCATTCTTCTCCTGTGGAAATTTTCAATTTAGCAAGGTGATTCCTTACCTGTTTGGGAAGGTCGGATCTTTTTCAGCCCGTGAAGAAAATCCTGTATCTCTTTGCTCGGACCTATTTTTTACTTTCGTTTGAACATCTGTGCCTTTCTCCATTTAAAGCTCGGTGCTGCATATCATTCCCGTGGGATAGTCGTGAATTCCCGGAGGTGTTCTATCCGCTCCTCTTGTTCCTTGATATGTTTCTGTCAAGTTAGAACTAAATTGTGCAAATTAAAATTACCTGATGTATCTGAACTTCATGTCTCGGTACTATTTGGCGTAGAGTCTTTAATAAGTTTCGGTACTAATAGTTGTGGTACCAATATGCCGATTTACATTCTCTATTTTTCTCTGCTTGTTGCTTATATATCAGTATCATGGCTATTATATCCTTTTCCTTTCTCATGGTAAAGCCATCTCAAGCTTGGTCGTCCTCAATTGTGTTGATTGGCAAATTTCGGCCATGATGAAGGTTTAAACTGAGAGCAAGCACATATCAACAAAAAATGTTAGTATCTTTGGATGAATAGCAAATTTTCTTGAGTTCCCGGTAACGGAACTAATCTATTTAACCCAAAAAATAGTTTTCAAGGTCAAAGCAATAATTTTATGTGACGGGCCACAAGCAACCGATCCAATTCGAAAGATATAATTATTGTTAATGCAAAGTGATAGATAAGTGCAAAATAAATTCAATGACAGGCAATATAATAAAAATAGACCAGAGAAGAAATAATTCTTATTGAATAATCCTTGACATGATGTTGAGCCGAACGGAGCTTGAAGGGCCAAACTATGGCTAACATGGAAGCAAGATGATATGAATTACAATGTATAAAATTGTGGAGAAGAAAGTTCGATCCCCTTATTGTGATAAAACTATGTCTATTTATAGGGATAAATCTAAGTAATCATTCTCCTTGAATAATGGGTCCATTATGAGCATTTACTCAATCCATCCATTACTTTTGGAAGACTTGTAACAGCTGTGTAAATGCTGAAATTTCGTAACTGATGAGTTAATTCCGTAACTGATGAGTTAATTCCATAACTGATGAGTCAATCTTGTGGCTGATGAGTCAATCTCGTGCCTGCTGAGTCAATCTCGTGCCTATTGAGTCAATCTCGTGCATGTTGAGTCAATCTTGCAATTGATTGCCTTGTTCTGACCGTTACAATCATTTATTGCATTTATTGTACGTTACATAATTGATTTATAACTGATAGAGTAATGATGATAAATCTCATATAGTCTGGGATTAATTGATTCCTTCCTCATTTGTAATTATAAGATATTCTCCCGCACCTGTTCCGAGCTATTTATGATGACCTGTTCCGAGGCTATCAGACACGGTATGAATATGTTCGATCCTGGGGGTGTTTCACATATCATCTTTACATGTCATTCTTCACTTTTCTCCAAACTTTACTGACATGTGTTGCCATTTAATAGACCCACATGGCAAGTCTATTTTTCGCCAATACAGGTAGCAAATAATTCTGATCATCAAGGCTTGGGCAAATACAAAGAAATCATATAGTATTTTGCCTTTGTTATTATTTGAACTTGAGACCGTATGCGAATTAAACTGTTTAAAGACAAAAATCTTTTTTAACTTAAGTAATTTATGAATAACAATCACCTCGTCGTTAATCTTTACATAATGCTTTATTTATTCTTAATTTTTATTAACCTCCATATAACTAATTCATGCATTAAAATCCAACTATAGCTATAGTACGTAAACTAAAACTCGCCTATGTTTATTTCGCTCAAACTTGAGATTCTAATCCTCAATAATTTGCTTTTGGAGACAACTTTGTGTCATCATATTGTTTGTTATAGAAGATATAAAAAAAAAATATATATATACTTCAAAAATATTACTGTACTACCTTAACTTTAAAAATAAATAAATATATAAATAGACAAGGACCAAAATGTAGTGGCGTAGAGTGCAGTGGGAACCCCTGTTGTTTGAGATATAAAGACAATTGATTGATTGATTTGATAAAGCAATTGAGTTGGATGGACAACAATGGCAGTAATACAAGTTTATTTTTATGTTTTTGGGTGCGAATACAAGTTTAATTAATGATATTGTAGTCCAAATTGTAGCTTCTTAGCTACTAGCCTACCACCAACACAAAAAAGGTAAAAATACAGTTTTTTAAACAAAAAAAAAAGTATTGGAGTTGCCAAACAGGGTTCTAAGATATTAAGCTAGCGTTTGGCCATAAATTATCAAATTATTTTTAAAAGGCGTAATGGCTTCCTTACCACTTAAACTGTATCGGTTTGTAAAGTCGATACATGAACTTTTGACGGAGTGAATATTGATAAACACATTTGATCATTGACCAAGCCTATATGGAAGTGACACAGCTGACATGACTAAATTGTGTGCAAATCTCGCTGTCAAGGCGCGTGAATAGTTTTATTTTTATTAAAAAAAATACTAAAAATAGAAGAAAATATAAATAAGAAGAAAAAAAAAGACCTTTCTCTCTCCCCCCTTCTTTTTCCCTCCCCTTCCCCGTTTCTTTTTTCCTTTCTCTTCCCCATTCAATAATCTTTTCTTTTATTTGCTAGTCTCCACCCACATTTCTCGTCCCAACCTCCCTCAATTCCACTTTACCAGTACCTCCATTCATTATTCGTTGCGATCAACCCCCATTTCTCTTCTTTCTTTTCTATTTCTCTTCTTTCTTCTATAGTACACCTAGTTAGTAGATTGCAACTGATAGATGAATTGAGAAAAAATTAAGTTGCTTTGATACCGGTGGCATTTAGTGAAATACTTTGAAATAAATGTGTGTTGGCCTTTTGAATGATTTAGGTGGTGGAACAACAATAAATTTAACTAAAAAGGGTGGGTGAAGGGGGAGGGAGGGTGTGGTTCGGTGGTAGGTGATTATGATTTGAATATGAAGCTTTCATATAGGAGGAAGAAGATGATGGTGGTTGAAAACGGCTGAGGTTTGGAGTTTTTGGTGGACTATTGGTTGTGTATGGTGGAGAAAAAAGACAGAAAAAGAAATTAATTTTTTTAAAGATTATTATATTTAATAATATAGGACTCACAAATCCACGTGTCATATAATAAAGACCAAACATATGACATGGCATTCATGTCAGAGCGATTGGTGAACACGTTTATTAGAAAGCGCTTATTAGTATTCATTCCGTCAAGTTAAAGTGTTCAAATGGGAAAAATATAAGTTCATGTATCGGCTTTACAACCGGTACAAGTTTAAGTGGACAGGAAGCCATTACGCCTTTTGAAAAATCTGATTTGGGTGAAGTTTGGTTTGAAGATGAAAATGTGTTTGGACATCAGATTTCAAAACATATTTCACTTTTCTTTTCTTTTTTTTTGAAGAAAAAAACATGAAACGTGACTTCTACCCACTTGAAACATTGTTTGTTCACAAATTATTGTCAGTTTTCGGGAAAAAATCAAAATATTTTTTTAAGTTCCCAAAATCTGGTTTTGGGTAGTTTTTGGGTGAATTTTTTTCTTCCACTCATATAACTTTAAATGTGTTAAAAACTAAGCTCAAAGTAACAATATAGAATAATAATAACAAGCTAAGAGATATAGATAGAAAGAGATGAAAGATTCTTATTTCATCAAGTCTTTTTCAAGTGTGTACAATGTGATGCCCAAACCCTCTTTTTATAGGATGACATTGAAGTAATATAAAGGGATGTTATGAACATGGTAATAACTATTGAGAACATGAGGGAAGATCATGGGGAGGTTATGGAGGTGTGGGAGTTACAACTATAATGCTGAGAAGTAGTGGGATTATCTACATAATGGAGAAGTATATTTGATTAGTGGACATCCATATAATATGTATTTCATAACACTCCCTCTTGGATGTCCACAGATAATGTGCCTCGTTAAAACCTTACTAAGAAAAAATCGCGTGGGAAAAAATCTTAGTGAAGGAAAAAGAGTACGCATATCTTATAATACGCATTGCTTGTTGCCTCATTAAAAACCTTGCCAGAAAAACTAGTGGGATAAAACCTTAGCTAAGGAAAAAAGAGTACAGCGCGTATTCGCCTCCCCCTGATGAAAACATCACTTTTGTTTCTCGAAAACAACGAATTCCAAGCTTGTATAACAACTTCTCTTATATTGAGATCGGCAATGCCTCGTGAAAAGTTTGTCAAATTATCACTTGAACAAATTTGTTGAACAACGATCATGTCTGAAATAGTATTTTTGTGAAATATGTTTTATTTTGTCTCCTTCAACAGTCTTTCTTTAGTTGAGCTATTCATGTAATATCGTCTTCAATGTAATTAGAACCTTGTTGAATATCATAATTTGGTAGTACCCTCACAGACAACGAACTATGCCCTGCATTTGTATAACCAACAAAACCTTGATAATATTTATTAGAATAAACAAATCTATATCAATGATTCCTTTTGCAATATAACACTAATCGTATTTCAATCTAGCATATTGTTATACTCATAGTTTATTAGTGCACCAATTGCACTAGACACAAAAATAAATCATGTATGTTATGATTGCTCTAATCCACATAAGGATTTGCTAAATCTTTATTCAATAAATTTCTTGACAACCTTAATAGGCTTTAGAACAATTTAAATCCTTCAAGAATTTTCATTATACGCATATCAAATGTATTGTCATACCAAAACCTTAAATGACTATATCCACCACAGAAGAACATGTCTCCATATAATCAATGCCATGATATTTGCAAATTCTTGTGCCACAAGTCATCTTTATGTCTATCGACTTGATTTTAAATTTCACTTTCAGGTGTTGGACTACCCGTCCAACTTCACATTTTTCAGGTGAAATCAATTTTCATTGCGTATTTTTTTCATTTGGACAATCGTTTATCTGTCCAAATTCAATGACAGATTTGAGCTCAAGATCCTCGTCAATACTAAAAATATTGAGCGCTACATTATATTAACAACATCGTCGACGATCATTTTGCATCGGTTTCATCATCACTCAATAAAGATATAACTTATCAAGATCTTATTATTTTCAGGTACCCGAGCGTTTCCTATGAGGTCTTATAAAATTTTATGTCGTGGTGCTCTTATAGAGCAATTGCCTCCATAATATGACCATTTGCTCCTCTCCTTCGTCTAGGAGTTTTATCTTTGGAATCGATTAGTCTATTACGCGTTATGCGTTCCATAGACTCTGTCCGTCATGGACTTTATTCTATTTGGACCATTAGCAGCTGAAATATAATGTTTAGCTTTGGGTCAGCAAATGCTCCTGGCAACATTTTGCAAATGAATTATCACTTGAATTTTAAGTCCGCATTTTCTTATACGAGGATCTAGATATACTCATAATAATGCATTCCACGTATCACTTTTTCATCTGCTCATTTTCTCCCTCTAATGTTGGGATCACCAACACATTTTTCAAACTTCTTTGGGAACCCATCTTTGTGCATTGTGGTGGCACAATTAAATCATACAACACATCTATTTTTAGATGAAAATTATTTGGTTCCTCACTCTGAACCAATTGTGATGGAGAGAATTCATCATGACTTGTTGGCTAGATGAGTACATGTCTGTTGTATATTAAATAATACCTTATACCAAATTTTTATTTGGTAATTTTGTTCTCATAACCAATGGTTTAGCTATAATTGGAGACATACAATTTCTGCTAAACCAACTTGGATTTAAACCAGCATTATCAAGATAAATCATCATAATTTACATACTAAAATTGTGCTCTAATAATTTGGGAAAGCAACCTTGCAAAACCAAATTGCAAGTTGATAACAAACGCGCATGTGACCGTACAATAGATGCATCTACTAAAATCATATAATAGTAAATAGTCCACATGGCAGGTGACTGACCCATATATCCAAATAAATTTAGTATGACTAAGATAGTTCTATCCCTTTATATTTGACCATGTGGTTGTTCGTGGAAAAGATCCATGCGAACTATTATTAAAGTTCGGGCAAAAATAAATGATCATTAGAAAGTAGTATATCATGGTAGGCTCAAGAGTGAGTCCACTTGGCTTATTATGCCATTGTATGAGAATAAGACATTTGGTTTGATTTGTGGTGCACTATGATGGTAAGAGTTGGGTTCGAGTCCCAACTCATTATGGCATAACATGCCTTTATATCGCGAGACAATTGGGTTTGAGTCCCAATGCACCGTATTAACTATGTAATGATGACTAATGAGAATAACGTATTTTTCATGAAAAAGTATGAAGTTTGTCCCACTTGATTTGCTCCATTCTTGAAGTGAATGTGTAGCTAGCAGTGCATAATAAATCTAAATGAAGACAAGTGGTTGACCAATGAACGTGGGCGTGCGAAAGACCAAAATAATAATAGTCATCATTATGGTAATTATAAAAGGGAGAACAATAAGGGTTCTCAAAATAATCCTTCAAAGGTTAAAGAATTGTGTATCAATATGGTTTGTAAATATGAGGCATGCTCACATAATTATAGTCCATTACTTGAAAATGTGACTTATGATAAGCATTGTAAATGCAGACTCATTCCTGAAAGTGAATATGAAAATATATACTTCATGTGATAAAGCTTATGTATAATAACTTGCTTATATATGGTTGGATAAATATCACTACTCACCTTTAAGGGAGGTTTGAGAAATAAAGATAATAAAATTTACAATGTGGTTACATAGCTATGTCATTGGTCGCGTATATGTGGTACGCCAAAAAGTATTTTTTTCATGATTATAAAAAGTTATTAAAGGCAAAAGTAAAGTAAGAAATGATTTCGCTTATGTTTTGACCATGACAATTATTATGATATGATTTTCTCCGTGAATGATACATTCACCATATGGATGGTGTGACATAAAATCTTTGTAGTACAAAATTAATTAAGAGCTCCGGAAAAGCTAATTTGTTACTCCGGATTAATGAAATTGTTCTTGACATTGATATTGTTGTAAGTCTCAAAAGAAATTTTTTGAGTTTCAAATGTAATAGCCAAGGTGGTTGGAATATTGAAACTATAAAGGAAAGGAAGATTGATTATCTTCATATTACTATAACATACCGGGTAAATATGAAAGGTTACCCGACTTTTCTTCTATTTGTACTACATATGTATAAGCATGATGATGGAATCACATGCCACAAGTAAACAAGAGGTTTACTGTAACAAATATTAGTTGGCATGAATTGTAGGCTATCCCGGTTCAATTATGATGCGAAAATTGATTGTTGGTATGTATTGAAGAAATAGAAGATTATTCAAGAATTCTCTTGTGCTTCTTATTCTCATGATGTACCGGTTAAGGTTGGGATTGAATCTCATGATTTCTGGAATGAAAAGGTGATATATATATGGGTCCAGTCACATGCCATGTGGACTATTTACTATTATATGATTTTATAACAAAATTATTTTCAAATAAATTATTTTTTAAAATAACTTCAAAATTTATTTTTTCAATTTATTTTCAAATTTATATTCATACGCTAGTTAAAAATAAGGGGAAGAATTAACGAGATTAGTGTTCTCAAAGAGACAATCTAGATTAAAAAAATATGAGAATTTTAAACTCAAGACATTAGAAAGTGCAAAATTAATGGATGCAAATGCTACTACAATCAGTGTTTTAAAAGGCATTTTCGGGGCGAGTCCTGGGGCGAGGTGCACCAAAAATGCCCTGGGGCATTGTGTGGGGCAAAAGTCTCAAGAGGCGTAAGCCCAGCAATTCGGAGGGTACGCCCGGGCGTTTGGGGCGTTCGAGGCGTACACCCGGGCGTTTGAGGCACATTATTTTTTTATTTTTTCAAATTAAAACAAAATTTGTTGAATAAGTCCTTCTTACAGTACCCAAATTCTCAAAATTCAGCTTGGTAATTACTCAAAAGTTTTAAAAAAGAACAGAAATGTATTAAATTTAAAAGTGTCACGACCCAAATTCCCAATCCTCGGGATCGTGATGGCGCCTAACACCACACTTGCTAGGCAAGCCAATTTTAGAGGGATTCAATATTTAAAACAATTAAAATATAATATTAGGTCTAAATTTATCAAATAAACGAATGTCGAATAGTGTGAGACATAATAAAACGAAAACCGAAGCTAATTATAATATCTAGCTACCCAGGGTCCGGAGTCACAATTCACGAACTACTAAAAAATACTACAAGTATTTGGCTGAAAGAAAATACATATGTCTGTTTTGGAAATAAGTAAAACAGTAATTAAATAATGTGGAGAAGACTCCAAGAATCTACGGACGCTAGCAAATCTACCTCGTGTCTCCGTGCGAATGCTCAGCTACTGCTCGAAACTTAACTCTGGCCGGAACCTAGATCTGCACAAGAAGTGCAGAGTGCAGTATCAGTACAACCGGTCCCATGTACTGGTAAGTGCCGAGCCTAACCTCGACGAAGTAGAGATGAAGCTATGGCGGGGCATTTATAATATAACTTGTATGCAGTGTATAATAAGCAAGAACGGAATACTAAACTAAATAAACAGTAACTTGCAGCAACTAATAAAATAACTCAGCTAACTTTTCCTGATCTCAGCCATAACCAATCCTTACGAAAATCCAAATTTTTACTTAAAATAACAGTAAGAGCCGAATATGAATGACAATAATAAAATAGTGAGTATTCCGATCTTTATTTTATAACCAGTAAAACATAGATATTCTCCCTTATTGCTCCTTGTTGCGGCGTGCAACCCGATCCCACCTATCCACCCTTATTTCTCCTCTCTATGTATATATATCACCCTTATTTCTCCTGTTACGGCGTGCAACCCGATCCCACATGTCCACCCTTATTACTCCTTATTGCGGCTTGCAACCCGCTCCCACCAGACGATCACATTTCATCATTTATATAAAGGTTTCACAAATTAAATCCAAATCTTTCACAATATTTATGTCTCCACAAATGTAAACAGAACGTTGTACGATTAAGAACTTCACCAAATATTACTACACAGCGAAACCAACCGAAATGTATTATAAAGCACCGACAACCAGCTCAATCATTTATGTGCCACAATGAAGCCAAGGAACAATTAATACTTTCAATTAAGAGAGACAATATCTAACAAACAAGTAACACATGGTATCTATAATCATGAAACAATTAAGACAAATATAATAAATTGGAAAGGGGGAAGGGATCATACTAAACAGATAATTTGGTGGTGCATAGATACTCGTCACCTCACCTATACACCACGCACATGTGATTTCACATAGCATTTACATCGAGGATTCCTATTCCCTCAAGTCAAGATTAGACCAAACACTTACCTCGATCTCACAACCAACTCACTGCTCAAGCACATATTTACCTTTAGAATTTTCCTCTAACCCGCTCGAATCTAATCGAATTGGTTCAATATCATTAATTATTGCTAAATGAATTAACTTTAATGAAAAATCATGATTTTCCTATCAAAGGATAAAAATTGACCCCAGGACCGCTTGGTCTAAACTCGAGGTTCGAACCAAAACCCATTTACCCATTCTCCCCCGAGCCCGGATATACAATTAGTTTTGGAATCCGGCCTCAATTCGAGGTTTAAATTCCGAAATTCCTAAGTTCTACCCAAAAATCCCAAATTTTACCATGAAAGTTCTAGATTCTAGGTTGAAATCTTGTTAAAAGTAGTAAGAGATTGAAAGAAATTAGTTAGGAATCACTTACCTGTGATTTGGAGAAGTTTGGGTCTTTGGAAAATCGCCTATAGAGGTTTAGGGTTTGAGAGAATTGAAAAATGGGTGAAAATCCCGTCTAAAATCCCACTTAACAGGCTGCGGTTATCGCAAATGCGATCAGGGGTTCGCAATTGTGAACCCTTCGAAATTATTGTTGCCTTCGCATTTGCGACTTAAGTGTCGCATTTGCGACTTCCGGGCCCTTCGCAAATTCGAAGGGTAGTTCGCATTTGCGAACATGGGCTTCCCAGGCCTGTTTTGCATTTGCGACCAAATGTGTCGCATTTCCCAGGTCTGTCATCTTCGCAAATGAGAAACCTTATCTCGCATTTGCGAGATCAGAGACCTGTGCAAGACACCAGATACACCAGTATGATCTCTAAGTACTAAACACTCTACGGCCTCTTTGAAACTCACCCGAGCCCTCGGGGCTCCAAACCAAACATGCACGCAAGTCTAAAAATATCATACGGACTTGCTCGTGCGATCAACTCATCAAAATAACATCAAAAACTACGAATTTAACCTCAAACTCATGATTTTCCTCAAGAACACTTCAATTTCACTATTTCTCAACCGGACATCCGAATCACGTCAAATCTACTCTAATTCTCACCAGCTTTCACAGATAGTACTTAAATATCATAACAAACCTGTACCGGGATCCGAAACCAAAATACGGGCCGATACCAACAGTTTCAAACATTAATTCATTTCTTTATCTCATTAAAATTCAACACAACAATTTTCTTCAAAAATTGATTTCTAAGGCTAGGGACCTCGGAATTTAATTCCGGGCATACACCCAAGTCCCATATTTTATTGCGGACCTACGGGGATCCTCGAAATACAGATCCAGGTCTGTTTACTCAAAATGTTGACCAAAGTCAACTAATAAATCAAATTTGTAACTCTAAAATATATCATTTCTTATATTTTTCACATAAAAGCTTTGTGGATACACGCCCGGACAACGCATGCAAATCGAGGTAATTAAAATTAAGTTTTAAGGCTAATGAGCCCATAATGGAGTCTTAATTCATAAGATGACCCTTTGGGTCATCACAATCTCCACCTCTAAAATAAATGTCCGTCCTCGAACGGACATAGAAAAGTACCTAAATGGGCGAATAAGTGGGGATATCTACTCTGCATGTACGACTCGGACTCCCAAGTAGCTGCCTCGACATGGTGACCCTTCCATTACACTCGAACTGAAGGGTAACTCTTTGACCTCAACTAACGAACCTGCCGGTCTAAAATGGCTACCGGCTCCTCCTCATAAGTCAAATCCTTGTCCAATTGGATAGAGCTGAAATCTAACACCTAGGACGGGTCACCATGATATTTCTGGAGCATAGACACATGGAATACCAGATGATTTGAGGATAACCTTGGAGGCAACGCAAGTCTATAAGCTACCTCCCCGAGAATCTCAAATGGCCCGATATACATGGGGCTCAATTTTCCCTTCTTCTCAAATCTCATAACACTCTTCATGGGCGATACCCGAAGTAATACTCTATATCCAACCTTGATTGCCACATCACGAACCTTACAGTTGGCATAACTCTTTTGCCTGGACTGAGTTGCACGAAGTCGTTCCTGTATAACCTTGACCTTATCTAAGGCCTCTTGAACTAAGTCTATACCCAATAATCGAGGCTCTCCCGGCCCAAACCATCCAACTGGCGATATGCACCGTCTACCATATAATACTCGTAGGGAGCCATCTGAATGCTCTACTGGTAGCTATTATTGTTGGCAAACTCCGCTAACGGCAAGAACTGGTCCCAAGAACCTCCAAAATCAATAACACATGCGTGGAGCATATCCTCCAAGATCTGAATAGTACGTTCGGACTGCCCGTCCGTCTGAGGATGGAATGTTGTGCTCAAATCAACTCGTGTACCCAACTCACGCTGAACCGCCCTCCAAAAGTGCGAGGTAAACTGCGTACCTCGATCAGAAATGATAGACACAGGCACAACGTGAAGGCGAACAATCTCTCGAATATATATCTCTGCCAACCGCTCCGAAGTATAAGTACTTGCCACTGGAATGAAGTGTGCTAATTTTGTCAGCCTATCCACAATAACCCAAACAGCGTAGAACTTCCTCTGAGTCCGTGGGAGTCCAACAATGAAGTCCATAGTGATACGCTCCCACTTCCACTCAGGAATCTCTATCTGCTAAAGCAAACCATCGGGTCTCTGATGCTCATACTTCACTTGTTGGAAATTTAAACAATGAGCCACATAAGCAACAATGTCTTTCGCCACCAATAATGTTGTCGTAGGTCCTGGTACATCTTGGCAGCGCTCGAGTGAATAAAATTCTTAGAACTGTGAACCTCCTCAAGGATCAACTCACAAAGCCCGTCAATATTAGGCACGCATATACGACCTTGCATCCTCAAAACATTGTCATCTCCAACTATAATCTTCTTGGAACCACCGTGCCGAAATGTGTCCCTAAGGACCATCAAATGCGGGTTATCATCCTGCCGATCTTTGATACGCTCCAATAAGGAAGACCGAGCGACTGTACAAGCTAAAACATGGCTGGGCGAAATATCCAACCTCACGAACTATTAGCCAAAGTCTGAATGTCTGAAGCTAACGGTCTCTCACCGACTGGAATGAATGCAAGGCTGCCCATACTCACTGCCTACCTACTCGGCCACCACGTTGGCCTTGCCTGGATGATACAATATAGTGATGTCATAATATTTCAATAACTCTAACCATCTCCTCTGTCTCAAATTAAGATCATTTTGCTTGAACAAGTATTGGAGACTGCGATGATCCATGTAAACCTCACACGGCACACCATAAAGATAGTGCCTCCATATTTTCAATGCGTGAACAATTGCTGCCAACTCTAAGTCATGGAAAAGGTAATTCTTCTCATGGACTTTCAACTGCCGAGACGCATATGCAATCACCCTGCCCTCTTGCATCAATATCGCTCCAAGACCAACACGGGAAGCATCATAATATACCGTGAAAGATCCTGAACCTGATGGTAACACCAACACCGATGCTGAAGTCAAAGTTGTCTTGAGCTTTTGAAAGCTCGCCTCGCACTTGTTCGACCATTTCAACGGGGCACTTTCTGAGTCAATTTAGTCATTGGGGCTGCTATAGATGAAAACCCCTCCACAAACCGATGATAGTACCCTTCCAAACCTAGGAAGCTCCTGATTTCCGTGGCTGAAGTGGGTATAGGCCAGTTCTTGACTGCCTCAATCTTCTTAGGATCTACATGAATACCCTCTACTGATACGATGTGACCCAAGAAATCTACTAAATCCAACCAGAACTCACATTTTAAAAATTTTGCATACATCCGACTATCCCTTAAAGTCCGGAGCGCTATCCGGAGGTGCTGCTCATGCTCCTCTCGACTGCGGGAGTATATTAGAATATCATCAATGAACACTATTACGAAGGAATACATATAAGGCTTGAAAACCCTATTCTTCCATAAAGGCTGTTGGGGCATTACTCAAGCCAAAAGACATCACCAGAAATTCGCAGTGCCCATACCTCGTCCGAAATGTTGTCTTAGGAACATCGGACGCCCTAATCATCAACTGATGGTAGCCCGATCTTAGATCAATTTTCGAAAACACCCTGGCACCTTGAAGCTGATCAAATAAATCATCAGTTCTCGGTAATGGATATTTATTCTTGATGGTGACTTTATTCAATCGCCTGTAATATTTACACATCCTCATAGATCCATCTCTTCTTCTTCACGAATACAACTGGTGCACCCCAAGGCGAGACGCTAGGTCTAATGAAGCCTTTATCAAGAAAGTCTTGCAACTGCTCTTTCAATTCTTTAAATTCTGGTGGGTCCATCCGGTATGGAGGAATAGAAATGGGTTGAGTGCCAAGAGCCACATCAATGCAAAAATCAATATCCTAGTTGGGTGGCATCCCCGACAGGTCTGCAGGAAACACCTCGGGAAACACACGAACAATAGGAACCGATCTATCGAAGAGACTTCAGCATTAGAATCACGAAAATGATCCAAATAAGACAAACATCCCTTCTCAACCATGCGACGAGCCTTGGAATAAGAAATCACTCTGTTGGGAGAATGACCCGGAGTCCTTTTCCATTCTAATCGAGGCAACCCTGGAAAGGCTAACGTAACCGTCTTGGCGTGACAGTCCAAGATGGAATAATAAGGTGACAACCAATCCATGCTCAATATGACATCAAAATCAACCATGTCAAGAAGCAAAAGGTCTACACTAGTTTCAAGACCCTCAACAACGACCACACACGAATGATACACACGATCTACAACAATAGCATCCCCCACTGGTGTAGACACATAAATAGGGACACTCAAGGAATCACGAGTGATAGTTTCTATGAGTCCACCAAACAGTAAAGATACCAGGTGTCACGACCCCAAATCCTAACAGGCCGTGATGGCGCCTATCGTGGAACTAGGCTAGCCAACCATCACATAACTACCAATTCGTTCGATTATAATAATTCACAATTCAACAATAATAGCAAACATAGCAATAAATAAATTTATTTAAGTCTTTACGCCCCAATAATAATCTAACAGTCTAACAAAACCTCCCAAGACTGGAGTCAACATGTTCACGAGCATCTACGAAATAAAACTAACTCTGCTAATTGTTTTAAATAAGTCTAGGAATGAAATGCTAAAACTAAATAAGGAAGGGAAATAGAGAAGTTGTGGACGCTGGACAGCTACCTCGAAATCCCGTAAACTGCTGCTAACGAACAAAGCAGCTACTGCTCCAAATCGGTACCTGGATCTGTGCACAGAGGCAAAGGGAATAATGATGAGTATGCCAACTCAGTAGTAATGAAAATAAATTGCAGTCTGAGAAATAAGAAACACACAGCACAGATACACCAATTCACAAAACCAGTAAAACACCAAGTCACCATAAAGTATTTACCAAATACATACGTTCGAAAACAAATTTCCAGAAATCCTTTGAAACAAGTATAATTTCATGTCAATATATCTGCGTAAAATTCTCGATAAAAGCCACTTTGAAAATCAAGGTAAATCATAGTTCGAAAACTGAGTAAAAAGCATCATAAATCTGCCCCTCGGACCATAATCAATTCTCGTAAAAATTTCCAACAGTATCAGCCCATCAGGCAACTCACAGTCACTCAATATTAGCCCATCAGGCATCCTCATAGTTACTCTGCCCATCATGCAACCTCAAAGTCACTCAATATTAGCCCATCAGGAAACCTCACAGTCACTCTGCCCATCAGGCAACCTCACAGTCACTCAGTATCAGCCATGCGGGCAATATTACTCATTAGGTATCTACGCTCACTGGGGGGTGTGTACAGACTCCGGAGGGTCTCCTACAGCCCAAGCGCTATATCAAGCCACAACATGGCATAAATCACTCACAATATAGGCCCGCAACCTCACTCATATCATAACATCCTCACAATATAGGCCCGCAACCTCACTCAGTCAGACACTCTCATCATGCCCTTCAGGTCATAAATATACCGGGTTCTCGACCCAAAAATAGTGTTTCATTTTTCAAGAAATAGTATCAAAATACTCTGAGTGTCAAAACCATTTATCAAGAAAAGACTGAGTGAAAATCATAACATATCAATGAGAAAAACAGTAAAACATCCCCCAAGGGGTAAACAGATCGGCACTAGGCCTCATACATGGCTTACAGCCCAAATCATATCAAAAATATATCAATACTAATACGCATAGGCTTAAAATCGGTTTCGCAACTCAATAGTTGCCTAAATAGGGAATATATTTCCAAAGTTCCAATCTTTGTATTCCAAACCCCGTGAAAGGGTGCAGAGTCCGGGGTTTCATACCCTCAGGACAGGATTTAAAGACATTACTTACCTCAAACTAGCCCGAAATTTATTCGGCAATGCGCTTGCCTCTCGAATCAACTCTCGAGTGCTCCAAATCTATAAATATCAGACATTTATCATCAAATTATGCTTAAGGAATGAATTCCAAATCAAAAATATCGATTTTAGCTCAAAACCTGAAATTTGCTAAAACCCGACCCCCGGTCCCGCATCTTGGAACTCAGAATTTTTATACTAAAATGTTCCTCGTCATCTCACGAGTACGTACATATAAAGAACGCTAAAATCGGAGTCCGTTTGACCCCTCAAATCGACACCTAAAGGTCTCATAATCTCAAGCCCTAACTTCCCCTTTTTCTACTGATTTTCCATAATTTTACACTGATATTATGTTCCTTAATCACCTATAATCGAGTTTTAAGGTCCAAAATACTTACCTCTATGAAGGACACTGATTTTCCCTCTTCAAAATCGCCTCAAAAGCTTCTTCCCGTTCAAAAATGGTGTAAAAAGAGTTAATGGTCGCGGAGGGTTTATTTTTATACTGCCCAGATATTTACTCTCCGCGATCGCGGTCAATCACACGCGATCGCACAACACAACTCTCCCTCCTCCTTCGCGATCGCAGCACTGTGCACGCGATCGTACAGTGCCCTCTCTCTCACGCACCCAGGTCCTTGTGCGGTCGCACCCAGGCACACGCGATCGCACCAGACCCCTCTCCCCTTCTCCAGGATCGCAGGCAAATGTTCGCGATCGCACAACACAAAATGTTCTTGCCCCAAATTAACTCTTCGCGATCGCATTAATTCCCACGCGATCCCAGTGAAGGAATTGATGTTGTGCAAAAACCAGAAAACCAGCAATTTATTCAAGTCCAAATGAGTCCATTAATCACCCGAAATCAATTCCGAGCCCCTCGGGACCCCAACCAAATTTACCAACACATCCCATATGATCATTCGAACTTAGTTGCACCCTCAAAACACTAAATATAACCTCAAATCACCAAAATCACATCGGATTCAAGCCTAAGAACTTTGAAATCTCTAGAATCCACCAACGATGCCGAAACTATTCAAAACAACTCTGATTGACCTAAAACTTTGCAGACATATCCAAAATGACATTACGAACCTGTTCCGATTGTTGGAATTCCATTCCGACCCCGATAGCCTATTTTCCACTGCCGACCGGAAATCACCAAAAACTAATTTTCGCCAATTCAAGCCTAATTCTACACCGGACATCACAAAAATATTCTGAACACAATCCTAAGTCCCAAATTCTCTAACGAAGCTATCCGAGCCATAAAATCCGCATTCCGAGGTCGTTTACCAATAAGTCAACTCTCAGTTGACTTTTCCAACTTTAAGGTTATTTTTAAAGACTGAATGACTAAACTCTCACTACAACCATTCTGATTTCAAGCCTACCAACTCTAACACATAAATAACAGTATAACCAATCTATAACAAGTCAATAACAGTAATTATAATGCAGGTTTTACGTAACGACAGACCGGGTCGTTACATTCTCCCCCTTTTAAACAAACGTTCCTCCTCGAACGGGTCTAGAAGCATACTTGGAGTCTCAAACAAGTGAGGATATTTGCTCTGCATCTCCCTCTCGGTCTCCCAAGTAGACTCCTCCACTGGTTGACCTCTCCACTGTACTTTCATTGTAGCTATATCCTTGGACCTCAACTTTCTGACCTCGCGAGCCAAAATTGCTACTGGCTCTACCTCATATGACATATCACCCTCAAGTTGCACTGTGATGAAGTCTAACACATGAGACGGGTCACCAACATACTTCCTGAGCATCAACACATGAAATACCGGATGAACACTCGATAGGCTGGGTGGCAAGGCAAGTCTATAAGCCACCTCTCCAACCTTCTGAAGCACCTCAAAAGGACCAATAAACCGAGGACTCAACTTTTCTCTCTTTCCGAACCTCATAACACCCTTCATTGGTGATACCTTCAACAGTACCTTATCACCTTCCATAAATGACACATCCCGGACCTTTTGGTCCGCATAACTCTTCTGCTTATACTGCGCCGTGCGAAGTCTCTCCTGAATCAACTTTACCTTCTCCAACGCATCCTAAATCAAATATGTTCCCAATAACCTAGCCTCACCCGGCTCGAACCAACCAACCGGAGATCTACACCTCCTACCATATAAAGCTTTATACGGGGCCATCTGAATACTGGAATGGTAGCTGTTATTATATGCAAACTCCGCTAGTGGTAGAAACTGATCCCATGAACCACCGAAATCAATCACACAAGCACGTAACATATCCTCCAAAATCTGAATAGTCTGTTCTGACTGCCCGTCGATATGAGGATGAAATGCAGTGCTCAACTCTACATCAGTACCCATACCTCTCTGTACGGCCCTCAAAAACTGAGATGTGAACTGAGTACCTCTGTCAGAAATAATAGAAACCGGAACTCCATGCAACCGGACAATATCCTTAATGTAAAGACCAGCTAACCACTATGAAGTATAGGTAGTGCTGACAGGAATGAAGTGCGCGGACTTGGTCAATCTATCCACAATGACCCAAATAACATCAAAACCCTTCGAAGTCCGTGGAAGCCCAACTACAAAGTCCATAGTGATTCGCTCCCACTTTTACTTTGGAATACCTAACCTCTGAAGTAACCCACCTAGTCTCTGGTGCTTATACTTGACATGCTGGCAGTTGAGACACCGTGCTACATACTCAACAATATCTCTCTTCATCCGCCTCCACCAATACTGTTGTCTCAGATCCTGATACATCTTCGCGGCACCCGGATGAATAGAATACCGCGAGCTGTGAGCCTCTACTAATATCAACTCTCGAATCCCTTCCACATTGGGCACGCAAATACGGCCATGCATCCTCATAACTCCGTCATCGCCGATAGTCACATCTCTGGCATCACCTCTACGGACTCTATCCTAAAGAACCAACAAGTGTCGGTCATAATACTGGCATGCTTTAATTCGATCATAAAGAGAAGACCGGGAAGCCATGCTAGCTAATACCCGCGGAGGGTCTGACAAATCTAACCTCACCAACTGACCCGCTAAAGCCTGAACATCAAGGGCTAAAGGTCGCTCTGCTGCTGAAAGGTAAGCTAGACTCCCCAAACTCTCGGCTCTGCGACTCAAGGCATCGGCCACTACATTGGCCTTCCCCGGGTGATACAAAATGGTAAGGTCATAATCCTTGAGAAGCTCTAACCACCTCCTCTGCCGCAAATTCAAATCCTTCTGTCTTAGCAGATACTGCAAGCTACGATGATCAGTGAAAATCCCACACTGTACCCCATACAAGTAATGCCGCCAAATCTTTAAGGCATGAACAATGGCAGCTAACTCAAGATCGTGCACTGGATAGCTCTTCTCGTGCACCTTCAACTGTCTCGACGCGTAAGCAATCACCCTACCGTCCTGCATCAATATCGCTCCCAAACCAACTCTAGAAGCGTCACAATAAACTGTGTAAGAACTCGAACCAGTAGGCAAAACCAAAACCGAAGTTGTGGTCAATGCTGACTTGAGCTTCCGAAAGCTCTCCTCACACTCATCGGACCATCTGAATGGAGCATCCCTCTGGGTCAATCTAGTAAAAGGTGAAGCAATAGGAGAGAATCCTTCCACAAAACGACGGTAATATCCCGCCAAACCAAGGAAACTCCTAATCTCTGTAGCTGGGGACGGTCTGGGCCAACTCTGTACCGCCTCAATCTTCTTCGGATCAACCTGAATACCCTCACTAGACACCACGTGCCCCAAGAAAGCTACTGAACCAAGCCAAAACTAACACTTAATGAATTTTGCATAAAGTTTCTCCTCCCTCAACCTCTGCAACACAACCCTCAAATGCTGAGCATGCTCCTTTTGGCTATGAGAATACACCAGGATGTCATCAATGAACACAATGACGAAAGAACCAAGGTAAGGCTGGAACACACTATTCATCAATTGCATGAACGTTGTTGGGGCATTGGTCAGCCCAAATGACATAACCAGAAACTCATAATGACTATATCTGGTCCTGAAAGCAGTCTTCGGAATGTCAGAATCTCGAATCTTCAACTGATGATACCCCGACCTCAAGTCGATCTTGGAGAACACCTTAGCTCCCTGAAGCTGATCAAATAAGTCATCAATACGAGGCAAAGGATAACGGTTCTTCACTGTAACCTTATTCAGCTGTCTATAATCAATACACACACGTATGGAGCCATCCTTCTTTTTCACGAACAACACCGGCGCACCCCAAGGTGACACACTAGGCCGAATGAACCCCTTATCTAAGAGTTCCTGAAGCTTCTCTTTTAATTCTTTCAACTTCGTTTGTGCCATGCGGTAAGGTGGAATAGAGATAGGCTGAGTGTCGGGCACCAGGTCAATACCAAAATCAATATCCCTGTCAGGTGGCATGCCTGGCAGGTCTGCAGGGAATACCTCCGGGAAATCACGGACTACAGGACCATAATCAACAGATGGAGTCTCACTACTAACATCCCTCACAAAAGCAAGATAAGATTCACACCTCTTCTCAACCGTACGCTGAGCCTTTAAATAAGAAATCACTCTGCTAGGCACATGCTCTATAGACCCTCTCTACTCAACTCTTGGAAATTCGGGCATAGATAAGGTCACGGTCTTAGCGTGACAATCAAGAATCGCATGACATGGGGATAGCCAATCCATGCCCAGAATCACATAAAAATCAACCATACTGAGTAACATCAAGTCCACTCGGGTCTTTAGACCCCTAATAGATATAAGACACGGCCGGAACACGCGGTCCACAATAATAGTATCGCCCACCGGAGTCAAAACATGAACATACGTAACTAAAGACTCACGGGGCATATTCAGAAAATGAGCAAAATAGGATGAGACATAAGAGTACGTGGAACTAGGGTCAAATAAAGCCAAAGCATCACTGTGACAAACTGAAATAGTACTTGTAATCACCGCATCTGAGGCCATAGCATCAGGCCTAGCCGGAAGTGCATAGATACGTGGCTGGCCTCCACCTGCTCGACCTCCCCCTCTAGGGCAACCTCTAGCTGCCTAACCACCACCCCTGGCTGCCTGGGTAGGTGTTGAAGTGATTGGGGCTGAAGCCGATGGCTGAACCCTCTACTGAGATGAACTACTAGGACGACGGGGACACTGGCTCCACTCATGTATGAACTCTCCACACTCATAACAACTACCTGGAGTTGGAGACTAAAACTGACGAGAACCCCTGCCACTATGATAACCACCGGACAAACCATGCATAGAGGAACCCTGATAAGATGATGCTCGGGCAGAGCTCTAAGATGGAAGGGCACTAAAAGATGAACGTCCCTGATGAGAACTGCGAGGACCCTGCCCCGAAGATACACCACTGTAAGCTGGGCGATCTGGCTGCGGAGGTCTAAATGGACGACCTCTGTTGTGCTGAAACTGCCCTCTAGAAGGGGAACCACTGAAGCTACCTGATTATCGAAGCCTCTTGACCTCCCTCTCCTTAAGATCCTGCCTATGAACCGACTCAATGTCCCGAGCAATGTCAACAACCTGCTCAAATGTAGCTCCAGACACTCTCTCTGGTCATCAAGATCCGAAGTTGATAAGTAAGACCATCTACAAACCTCCTAATCCTCTCTCTGTCAGTAGGTACAATCTCAGAAGCATGTCTATCCAACTCGGAAAACCTCATCTCGTACTGAGTAACTGACAACTCTCCCTGGCGCAACTGCTCAAACTGCCTGCGTTGCTTCTCTCTGTGGGACTGAGGAACATACTTCTCCAAAAAGATCGTGGAGAACTGTTGCCAGGTGAGAGGTGCTGAACCAACCGGCCTACGCCTCTCGAATGACTCCCACCAAGTAAAAGCAGCACCAGCAAACCTAAATGTTGCAAACAAGACCCCACTGGTCTCCAAAATACCCGCAGTATGCAATATCCTCTGGCATTTATCCAGAAAGCCTTGGACATCCTCACCCTCTGTGTCGCTGCTTAAGTCTGCTGAACCTCTCTAGCCTACGCTGCTCATCCTCGGGCATAGCTAGAACCACATAGTCCTGAACTGGGGCAACCGGATGAGCTGGGGATTCTCCCGGTGTCTGAATACCCCGTACATCCTGCTCAGGTGTCCGGGCAGCTAGAGTTTGATTGCCTCCCCCGGCCTGAGTTTCAGTGGCAGTAGTGGACATAGCAACTGCCTGAGCTAAACTGGAACACACTGTCAATATCTGAGCCAGGGTCTCCTGAAGACCTGGAATAACAATAGGCACTGTCGGTGCCTGAGCCTGTCCTGCTGGAGCACCATCGGCGGGAACCTGATCCTGAACGATAAGGGGATCTTGTGATACTACCCCGGCTGCTGCCTGAGCTGGTCCCTTACCTCTACCACGGCCTCGACCCCTTGTGGGTCTAGCTGGTGTCTGGTCACCCTGATCGGTATTGCATGTCCTCACCATCTGTGAGAGAATGAAACAACATGAGTTTAGATTCAAGAATCAATAGATTGGCACGAAAGAGTTCAAGAAAGATAGAGATGTTCCCTAAGAGTTGTGCAGCCTCTCGAAGATAAGTACAGACGTCTCTGTACCGATCCGCAAGACTCTACTGAACCTGCTCATGACTGTTGAGTCCAGTGTAACCTAGAGCTCTAATACCAACTTGTCACGACCCCAAATCATAACAGGTCGTGATGGCGCCTATCGTGGAACTAGGCTAGCCAACCATCACATAACTACCCATTCGTTCGATTATAATGATTTATAATTCAACAATAACAGCAAACATAGCAATAAATAAATTTATTTAAGTCTTTACGCCCCAATAATAATCTAACAGTCTAACAAAACCTCCCAAGACTGGAGTCAACATGGTCACGAGCATCTACGAAATAAAACTAACTCTGCTAATTGTTTTAAATAAGTCTAGGAATGAAATGCTAAAACTAAATAAGGAAGGGAAATAGAGAAGCTGTGGACGCTGGACAACTACCTCGAAAACCCGTAAACTGCTGCTAACGAACAAGGCAGCTACTGCTCCAAATCGGTACTTGGATCTGTGCACAGAGGCAAAGGGAGTAATGATGAGTACGCCAACTCAGTAGTAATGAAAATAAATCGCAGTTTGAGAAATAAGAAACACACAACACATATACACCAATTCACAAAACCAGTAAAACACCAAGTCACCATAAAGTATTTACCAAATACATACGTTCGAAAACCAATTTTCCAGAAATCCTTTGAAACAAGTATAATTTCATGTCAATATATGTGCGTAAAATTCTCGATAAAAGCCACTTTGAAAATCAAGGTAAATCATAGTTCAAAAACACAGTAAAAAGCATCATAAATTTTCCCCTCGGGCCATAATCAATTCTCGTAAAAATTTCCAACAGTATCAACCCATCAGGTAACTCACAGTCACTCAATATTAGCCCATCAGGAATTCTCATAGTCACTCTGCCCATCAGGCAACCTCAAAGTCACTCAATATTATCCCATCAGGCAACCTCACAGTCACTCAGTATCAGCCGTGCGGGCAATATTACTCATTAGGTACATGCGCTCACTGGGGTGTGTACAGACTCTGGAGGGTCTCCTATAGCCCAAGCGCTATATCAAGCCACAACATGGCATAAATCACTCACAATATAGGCCCGCAACCTCACTAATATAATAACATCCTCACAATATAGGCCCGCAACCTCACTCAGTCAGACACTCTCATCATGCCCTTCAGGCCATAAATATATCGGGTTCTCGACCCAAAAAATAGTGTTTCATTTTTCAAGAAATAGTATCAAAATACTCTGAGTGTCAAAACCATTTATCAAGAAAAGACTGAGTGAAAATCATATCATATCAGTGAGGAAAATAGTAAAACATCCCCCAAGGGGTAAACAGATCGGCACTAGGCCCCAAACATGGCTTACAACCCAAATCATATCAAAAGTATATCAATACTAATAAGCATATGCTTAAAATCGGTTTGGAAACTCAATAGTTGCCTAAATAGGGAATATATTTCCAAAGTTCCAATTTTTGTATTCCAAAACCCGTGAAAGGGTGCAGAGTCCGGGGTTTCATACCCTCAGGACAGGATTTAAAGACATTACTTACCTCAAACTAGCCCGGAAATTATTCCTCAATGAGCTTGCCTCTCGAATCAACTCCTGAGTGCTCCAAATCTATAAATATCAGACCTTTATCATCAAATTATGCTTAAGGAATGAATTCCAATTCAAAAATATCGATTTTAGCTCAAAACCCGAAATTTGCTAAAACCCGACCCCCGGTCCTGCGTCTCGGAACTCAGATTTTTTTATACCAAATGTTCTTCGTCATCTCACAAGTCCGTACATATAAATAACGCTAAAATTGGAGTCCGTTTGACCCCTCAAATCGATCCCTAAAGGTCTCATAATCTCAAGCCCTAACTTCCCATTTTTCTACTGATTTTCCAAAACTTTACACTGATATTATGTTTCTTAATCATCTATAATCGAGTTTTAAGGTCTAAAATACTTACCTCTATGAAGGACACTAATTTCCCCTCTTCAAAATCGCCTCAAAAGCTTCTTCCCGTTCAAAAATGGTGTAAAAAGGGTTAATGGTCGCGGAGGATTTATTTTTATACTGCCCGGATATTTACTCTCCGCGATCACGGTCAATCACACACGATCGCACAACACTAATCTCCCTCCTCCTTCGCAATCGCAGCACTGTGCATGTGATCGCACAGTGCATTGCTACCCCTCTCTCTCAGGCGCCCAGGTCCTTGTGCGGTCGCACCCAGGCACACGCGATCGCACCATACCCCTCTTCGCTTCTCCGGGATCGCAGGCAAGTGTTCGCGATCGCACAACACAAAATGTGCTTGCCCCAAATTAACTCTTCGCGATCGCATTAATTCCCACGCGATCCCAGTGAAGGAATTGCTGCTGTGCAAAAACCAGAAAACCAGCAATTTATTCAAGTCCAAATGAGTTCGTTAATAACCCGAAATCAATCCCGAGCCCCTCGGGACCCCAACCAAATTTACCAACACATCCCATATGATCATTCGAACTTAGTTGCACTCTCAAAACACTAAATATAACCTCAAAACACCAAAATCACATCAGATTCAAGCCTAAGAACTTTGAAATCTCTAGAATCCACCAACGATGCCGAAACTATTTTTGAACAACTCCGATTGACCTGAAATTTTGCAGACATATCCAAAATGACATTACGAACCTGTTCCGATTGTTGTAATTCCATTCCGACCCCGATATCCTATTTTCCACTGCCGACCGGAAATCACCAAAAACTAATTTTCGCCAATTCAAGCCTAATTCTACACTGGACATCACAAAAATATTCTGAACACAATCCTAAGTCCCAAATCCTCTAACGAAGCTATCCGAGCCATAAATCCTCATTCTGAGGTCGTTTACCAATAAGTCAACTCTCAGTTGATTTTTCCAACTTTAAGGCTATTTTTAAAGACTGAATGACTAAACTCTCACTACAACCATTCTGATTTCAAGCCTACCAACTCTAACACATAAATAACAGTATAACCAACCTATAACAAGTCAATAACAGTAATTATAATGCAAGTTTTACGTAACGACATACCGGGTCGTTACACCAGGTCCTTTACTAGTTCCCACAGAGAAGTACACTTAAGAAAGCAAGTAAAAAGACAAGGGATTTTTACGTGGAAAAATCCCACTCAAGGGGACAAAAACCACGACCTACACTTGTAGGATTTCAACTTCACTAACTTGTAATCTAAACTATTACAAGCCACTTTGTAATGAACTTCTTACAAAGACTTCAACACACTAACTTGTAATCACTTATTACAAGCCACTTTGTCACTCTCTAGTTACAAAGACTTTACACTTGTGACTACACTAGTCACTACAACAATACAAGAAGTTTAAGGTTGAGGTATTCCTAACACGATGCTTCTACAAAGGCAAATAGGATACTATGAAAACAAAATGCAAGATTACAACTCAACTAAGGACACTAACGACACAAGGTGAAACTGGTCCGTCTTAGTGGAGTTGTCTTCTTTCCCTTGAAACACTTGAGTCTTCAATGCTAGAGACCACTTCAATGCTTGAGAGAATGTTCTTAGTAAATGCTCAAGTGATTATCTTGTTTGTCTCCGAAAAAGATATTAAAAGCCTTAGGACATTCCAAGAAGGATGTCTCATATCTTGAAAGTACACTTCACAACCAATGGGAAGTGACTGTTGCACTGTTACTGCACTGTAGCGTGTACAGTTGCAGGCAGTCACTTTTCTGTCACAGCTTTTACAACTGTAGAGTTGACCTGTACTTTTATATGTGAGCATGTCAAGGGATCAGGTCCCTTAGTTGTTCCTTATAAGTTCAATAGTACACTGTCCAGAGTTCCTTGAGTTAAAGCTGACTGATTGTGCTGGTGACAGGTCTGGTCCTTCATCTGGTTCTTCATGTAAAAGTTTGTTATATCATCAAAACAGAATACAGCCCATCAATTTCCCCCTTTTTGAGATGACAAACTTCTATAATTGGTGAGAAGTTACATACACTAACATAACTAGATACATAACAGGTGAGTGACCAGATTCCTAAAGAGTTCCCCCTGTCTATGTGCTTCCCCCTTAATCCCTGCCATCAACTTTCAAAACTTTTCCATATCCCCTAAACTTCCCCCTTTTGGCATCATAAAAAGGCAGAAGCAGGTAGAAAGCATAAAGAAGTCCAACAAAGCTAACTGTTACGCGGCGCCTTCCTGAGATGCTTTGGAAGGGCGACGTAAGGCTAAGCAACCA
>ML297995.1:8967-29469 GCA_005239495.1 Nicotiana undulata | reverse complement strand
GTAAGGTCGATATTCTCCGTACACGTTATTAGGATTAACTCTTTATCAAGAATCTTATAAGAATTAGGAAGCACCAACAACATTGACAACATAAGAATAAGAGAAGCAACCTCAACATCAATTGTTCCATTAGAAGGGAAACAATGTAAGTACTGCTAGCTTGTAAGAGTAGAGTATCTTTGGAAACTCGTTCATTGCATTATGTACAATCGGAGACGTGCAAAAGAAGGAAAGGGATATCCTCACATACCTTGTATATCCTGACCCAACCTCAAGCTACGCAAATGTCACAACTCCTTAATCTACAATAAGAGAAATGACACTATCGTTATCGTTTAAGCGTCATAACTATTATGTATCTGCCACAACCTATTTTACGATGAAACAGACAACACATCCCCTATATATATGACTTCACACAAGTCAAAACAAACACCAAACAGCCCAGAAACATCAATAATAATCATATTGAGCCTCCCAAAACAGTCCCGACACAACCTAAACACTTGATACATAAGACGACCACCGTAGTCATGTCAAACGACCCGAAAAATTTACAACGAACGACCAGCCCACAACCCTACATCTATATGGTGTTTCTCCACACCCTTACTCCTCCAAAGCTCAACAAAACAGTAGTAAATCACGAACCCCAACAGCAACATAAAATAGTCCACAAAACAGTCCGCTACAAGTTAAATAACTCGAACTCACGGCTTCCGATCACCGCCCCGTGAGTTCTAACTATTAGGAAACACATTTATCAACCTTTCATGATATTTAAACACTTAAATACAGATATTAGACGTCTCATAACTATGAATTACCTTCCAAAACTCTAACTACAAGGAAAAAGGAGAGGCGGTATAATGACACTTACGTCGTTGGGATCGTTTTGATGTTACCGCTTCTCGACTTCATGCCCGGGATAATAATATTCTTTGCAACCCTAGAAGATAGCTTGAGATTATGTTTATGGGTTTTATCTGGTCGTTTTATGCTGAAAAATGAAGAGAAAGCTGACCTAAGACACATATATATCAATTTTGGAAAAGTCAAAGAGGTGCTAGCTTGGCACCTTAGGATTGGTCCATATTCCGACACTTATATCTTTTTATCCCGATGCCGTATGAATGAACGGTTAAGAGAGTTGGAAACAAAATTACAATACCTTCAATTTTATATATAATATGTCTTAATAAGACCTCATATAGCACATGAAATTCATTGCTCAAAACGCTCTAGTGATCCACATACTTGTCACTTATGATGTCTGCGCAGTCTCGCAAAACTGTAAATATCTCTCTACTCCTATATCGGATAGATGAACGGTTTAATGAGTTGGAAACTAGGATCACAAATCTTCAATTTGGTTGGTATATCATCCAATAATTCCAAGTATATTGGGTGAAAATCTCAGTTACATTTGACCTAATATTAAGCACATTATAAGTGTAACCTGTGAAGACCTTTGCCAACTTTTGTTCCACAACTTGCTTGACTTCAAAACGTTGAACACAACTATCATAGGATAAAAATAACTCATAGAATAACCTCCACAGCATGTAACGAACCATAGTCTCACCCTAAAGTACATGTTATATCATTCCAAACTCGTCGATTTTTGACGAAACTTATTTTCTTCAGTTGGTTTAGCTTCTAAGATTTCCAACCTTCTTGGTTCTTGTTATTCATGATATTAAATATCTGTAACCTCAAATTTAACATGATTAACTTACTTTATATTCCATCAAATATAATCTTATTTCTGAGCTTACATCAATTAACTTACGACGTACTCTCACGTACGAAAACATGGGTGTAACCAGAACAAGTAGCAAATAGTAGCAGAATTTCTTAGCTGGTAGAAGATTTTAGCATTGCGATTGTTCTGAAGGATGTGACTTCGAGGCATGTTTATTCTTTGTTCCTGCATCCAAAGAAACATTGTGAGTTCTGTCAAGGAGAGGTTTGTTCGCGTCTTCGTCGACTCGCTTGATCTGCTTTGCTCGGTATGAAGATCGTGTTCAAATTATCGGGGTAGCGTTTGCTAAACAGAGTTACCTTACAAGCAAGCATGCATAGTTTTGTAAAGACATAGTAAGAAATATATTTTAAGAATTTTAGATGAACCGACGATCGTGACAATATCCAAGACATTGCGACCTCCTTTTGCTATGGAATTTTGAGGGTCCTCCTCAAAATTATGTCCCAGTTGGATGGATTGGCATCTCTAACTATTGTACATGTTGTGATCGGCTGAACCTTCTTCGGAATTTTGAGGGTCCTCCTCAAAATTCTGCCCTAGTTTCTGGTTGCGGGGGAAAATAAGATTTTTATTGAATTGTGATCGAACCCATAGGGCTTCCTACATATCCCCTCTTAAACGGGAATCAGGTCGAGCGTAGTTCAGTTTACATCATTTGAGAAAAGCATAAAGAGTTACACATAGTATCGCTTGATTGCATCTGAGTTGATCAGTTTTGGCAGACTTCTCCGTCCATTTCTACAATTATAAGAGCTCCTCCTGTTAGTAATTTGTGGACCATATACGGACCTTGCCAGTAAGGAGAGAATTTCCCATCTGGCTTCATCTTGATGCGAAAAGATCTTCTTTAACACCAGTTGCCCCGGTGTAAACTGTCTTAGATTGACTCTTTTGTTGAAGGCTCTGGACATTCTGTTCTAGTAGAGTTGACCATGACATACTGCATTCATTCTTTTTCCGTCTATGAGGGCTAGCTGCTCATAACATCTCCTTATCCATTCTGCATTGCTGAGCACGGCTTCTTGTATGATTCTCAAAGAAGGAATCTTCACTTTAGCGGGGATAAAAACTTATGTACCATAAACCAATAGGTAAGGAGTTGCCCCGGTTTACGTGCGGATTGTTGTGCGGTATCCCAACAAGATGAATGGCAGCTTCTCGTGCCATTGTTTGTGATTTTCCACCATCTTTCTCAGTATCTTTTTGATGTTTTTGTTGGCGGCTTCTACAGCCCCGTTCATCTAAGGTCTATAGGCTGTGGATTTCCTGTGTTTGATTTTGAAAGTCTCGCACATGACCTTCATCATATCACTGTTGAGATTGGAAGCATTGTTAGTGATGATTGATTCTATAACTCCGAATCGGCAAACAATCCGGTCACGGACAAAGTATGCCATGACCTTTCTAGTCACTGCGTTGTAAGATGCTGCTTCGACCCATTTGGTAAAGTAATCAATAGCTACTAAGATGAATCGGTGCCCATTTGAGGCGGTGGGCTCGATTGGACCGATTACATCCATTCCCCCAGCGGCGAATAGCCAAGGTGAGCTAGTTTATTGAGTTTATTTGGCGGCACTTTTATCATGTTTGCGTGTACCTGACATTGGTAGCATTTTCGCACATACTGGATGCAGTCCGTTTCCATGGTCATCCAGAAATAACCGGCTCTGAGTATCTTTTTGGCCAAGACAAAGCCATTTATATGCGGGCCGCAGGTCCCAGCATGTATTTGTTCAAGTAATTTAGAAACTTCCTTTGCGTCTACACACCTTATTAATCCCAAATTGGGAGTTCTTCTATATAGGGTTCCTCCGATGTGGAAGAAACTATTGGTTAACCTATGAGCGTACGTTTCTAGGTATGACTTGCATGATCCGGGTATTCTCCTTTTGCCAAGTATTCCTTCACGTTGTGGAACAAATGTTTCCGTCTACTTCTTCTTCAACATGGGCACAATATGTCGGCTGGCTATGGAATTTTACTGGAATAGGATCAATGAAATTTTTATCCGGATGTTGTATCATAGATGATAAAGTGGCCAGTGCATCGGCGAACTCGTTCTAGATTCTGGTGACGTGCCTAAATTCTTTCTTTGTGAACCTATTTCTCAATTCCTGCACATGGTGCAGATACAGAAGTATCTTGGAATTCTTGGTGTCCCATTCTCCTTGTACATGGTGTATAAGCAAATATGAGTCACCGATTATCAGCAGCTCCTAAATATTCATGTCGATGGCCATGTTGAGCCCTAGTATGCAGGCTTCATACTCTGCCATGTTGTTGGTGCATGGAAATCTGAGTTTAGCAGATACCGGGTAATGTTGGCTGGTTTTCGATACTAAGACTGCTCCAACGCCGACTGCTTTAAAATCTCCTCCAACCATCATAGGATTCAGCAATGTATTCTCCTATGAACAATACCTCTTCATCGGTAAAATACGTTTTCAGGGGTTCATATTCTTCTCCCACAGGATTTTCAGCAAGATGATCGACCAGTGCATGTCCCTTGATCGCTTTCTGAGTCACATAAGCGATGTCGAACTCACTCAGCAGGAATTGCCACTTAGCCAGCTTGCCAGTGAGCATGGGTTTCTGAAAGATATACTTCAAGGGATCCATCCTTGATATGAGGTATGTTTTGTAGGCACAGAATTAGTGTCTCAACTTCTGAGCTACCCAAGTTAAAGCGCAACAGGTACGTTCCAGTAAAGAGTACCGTGCCTCATATGGAGTGAACTTCTTACTCAGATAATAGATAGCTTGCTCCCTTCTCCCTGTCTCGTCGTGTTGCCCCAGAACGCAGCCTAAAGCTCCTTCTAGTACCGCAAGGTAGAGTAATAAGGGTCTACCTGGCTCTGGCGGGACCAAAACAGGTGGTGTTGACAAGTACTCCTCGATTCTGTCAAAGGCCTTTTCAAAATTCTCGGTCCATATGGTCGCAGTGTCTTTCTTTAACATCTTGAAGATTGGTTCACATATGATTGTGGACTGGGCTATGAACCGACTGATGTAATTTAGTCGTCCCATAAAACTCATTACATCATTCTTATTCTTCGGTGGTGGCAGCTCCTGGATGGCTTTGACTTTTGATGGATCCAGTTCTCTCCCTTGGCGGCTGACGATGAACCCAAGCAATTTTCCGGCAGGAACCCCGAATGCACACTTCGCAGGGTTTAGTTTCAAGTTGTATTTCCGCAATCTATCGAAGAACTTCCTTGAATATGCTATATGGTCGGTGGCTTTATGGACTTGATGATGACGTCGTCCACATACACCTCGATCTTCTTATGTATCATGTCATGGAAGATAGTATTCATTGCCCTCATGTAAGTGGCCCCAGCATTCTTTAGGCCGAATGGAATCATCTTGTAACAATATACTCCCCATGGTGTAATGAAAGCCGTTTTCTCAGCGTCCTCCCCGTCCATCCAGATCTGATTGTAACTGGAGAAACAATCCACAAATGACGGGAGTTCATGTTTGGCATAATTATCGATTAAGATGTGTATGTTTGGAAGAAAGAAATCATCCTTTGGACTGGCTCGGTCGATATCCTGGTAATCGACACAAACCCTGACCTTTCCATCCTTCTTCGGTACTGGCACGATGTTGGCTAACCATGTTGGGTATTCAATCACCCTGAGGACTTTGGCGTTGATTTGTTTAGTGACTTCCTCTTTGATTTTGAGACTCATATCAGGCTTGAACTTTCGGAGCTTCTGCTTCATTAGCGGGCACATTGGATTGGTGGGAAACTTGTGAGCCATGATGGATGTACTTAGCCCGGTCATATCGTCGTATGACCATGCAAAGATGTCCTTATATTCCGTAAAGAATTGCATATACTCTTCCTTCTCTGACAGTGACAAGTCGATGTTGATGCGAGTTTCCTTAGCAATGTTTGAGTCTCCCAAGTTTATTACCTCAGTTTCGTCCATATTGGACTTGGGCTTGTTTTCAAAATCTTCTACCTATCTGACAATTTCTTCAGGTATGACATCCTCTTCCTATGAATCATGTTCCTTTTGTTACGTTGTCTCATTGCATGTCACAGTCATTCATTCATCAAGACAGGAAATAATAATGTTGTATAGATAAAGTATGAGAGAAAAATGATAATAATAAATACTGATACATTGAAACATAAAGCAATTTTTAATAATTTAACAAATATTTTTGGAACACTGGAGATTTTATTTGAAATAGAAATGCAAAAAGGAAATCATTAGTAAACGAAATAAATAGAGCTTGTTCAGCCTTGCTACCCCGGGACTCGTTGGGCCCTGGATGATCTGACAGTGCAGTTTCTAAGGAATGATCCCTTGCTCACATCTTGGATGGTAGGGCCTTCATCCTCCTCCTCGACAATGACACAACAGTCCATATCCTCGTCCTCCAGGAATAGGTTCCTTAAGGCTGCTAATTCTTCCTCCTCCTCTGATCCCCATATTATGTCGGCTTGCTGCAAAGTCTGTTCCAAGTGCGGTATGGGCTGCTCCAATGGATAGTAAGGACCGCGCGATGGTGGCAACCAGTCATTGTACTCTTGCCAAGTATATTGATACCCAAGCCAAAAGTAGTGTCGTGGGGCTTCAGCTGTATCGGCTTGGAAATGCCATGAAGATTCTTGTCGAGGCCCTTGTCGGGTTCATATCTACTCAAATTCATCATGATTGCAATCTTAATATCCCACCACTTATCATTGTCTATTGCGTTGACCCGCTCGATGTGGTGGTAAGTTTCTCCACCCAACCTTCTTCTGCATTCAACTACCGGTATAGTCTGGCGATTGTAGATGGGGTGCTCCTATCTCTATGGATGATTACCTCCTGATGATTCCACTCGAATTTTGCCGCCTGATGCAAAGTTGATGCCACAGCCCCGACGGCATGTATCTACGGCCGTCCTAATAGCATATTGTAGGACGCAAAATATATCTAACACCTGAAATTCGACCTCGAACCATGTAGGTCTCATTTGTAGACAGAGATTGATCTCTCAAATGGTGGACTTCTGAAACCCATCGAAAGACTTTACATTCATGGATCCTTCTCGTATTTCGTACAGTCCCTTGCCCAACATTTTCAATGTTGTCAGTGGGAAAATGTTAAGGCTGGACCCCCCATCGATTAGAACCCTGTTAATGAAGTAATCTTCACATTGCACGGTAATGTGTAGTGCCCTGTTGTGACTCAAACCCTCAGGTGGTAGTTCGTCCTGGTGGAAAGTAATCTTGTGACTTTCTAATACCTGCCCTACCATGTTAGCCATCTCTCCGTTTGTGATGTATCAGGCACATAAGCTTCATTCAACACTTTCATCATGGCACTCCTATGTGCTTCCGAATTCTGCAGCAATGATAAGATAGATATCTGGGCCGGAGTCTTGTTCAGGTGATCTATGACTAAGTATTCCCTGGCTTGCACCTTCTTCCATAGGATGTCTGGGCTTGTTTCAATGACGGGAGGCCTGTTAGAATACTGCTTGCTGGACTCTCCCAAGTGTTTGGGTGTGTAGACCCTTCTGGTCCTTGTCATCCCCTGGGCAGCACCAGCTTCTTCAATCTTGACCTTTCCTTTCCTTCTAGCTTCAGCTACGTAATCCCAAGGTACAACCTTATTGTCAAAAGGCGACGTGGTGGATACTGTCACTGTAATTGGTGTGGTTACCCTTACTTCAACCTCAAATGGCACAGGCGTGTCTGCAGGTGGTGCTATATCAAACTCGAACGGAACTGATGTGGTTACCTCAACCTCTCTCGATGGTTGTATATGTAGTATAATGGGATTGAGTGTAACTGCTGGCTGCTTGGGATCATCCCCTTCTTTGATTAACCCGATTGACCCATATGGGTCCCATTCTTTATCTATTTATATCACATTGACGCCTCCACCCCTATGGTCTGGGAGGGGGTTATTGCGACATTGAGAGCAACCTCTTTAGCCTGGATGATTTTATTGTCGATCAGAGACTGGATTTTATCCTTCAACGAGCGACAGTCATCAATGGTATATCCTTTCATGTCGGAATGGTATGCAAAAGTTTTGTTCGGATTGACCCATTAGGACGGATTCTCTATGGCTACAGCAGGGATGAGAGTGACGCCAACAACTTTTAGCCTTTCATACTGCTTGTCAATGGGCTCGGCAATGGTGGTATACTGTTTGGGTGGCTTGTGGTCAAAGTTTGGTCGGAGTCTTGGGAAGTTTTGGTGAGTCGGAGGTGACTGAAAATTAGAAAGTTGGGAGTTGTATGTGTGATAGGCAGTGGCTGGTTGGGAATATCTGGGAGATGTGGGTTGATATGTAGGTGGAGTTGTTGGCTGATATGTAGGTGGAGGCGCTTGATATGCAAGTGGAGAGGTTCTATACATCAATGGAGATTTGGGCCCCTATGCAACCATTACCGTTCTTGCATCCTTCTCCTTAGATAATTCCCCGGACAGCAGTGCTTTATTGGTGGCTTGTAGAGCCTCAAAATTAGTGACCATTGTTGATACCCAATTTTTTCTCAAATTCTTTTCAAACTTGCAGATAAGCTTTCAAAATCGCTCTTTGTAATAATGAGTATTTTCCCCTAATTTTCCGTATTTTTATTAAATTATTTTCATGTTTATCTGATATTTTATATTTAAATAATTGATCTTAAATTGGGTTATAAATAATTTTAAAATATTTCTAGCTCGGTATGTCAATATTAATCATTTTATCCGTTAGGATTCAATTATTTTATAAATTAGCCAATTGGGTCTCATTTAATTTCAATTACAGTTATTTTTGCAATCATAGCCCAATTGTATACATTATGCTATTAAATTCGGAAATTATAGATTTTTTATATATGTGATATTATTTAATTACCTTAATTTCATTTGTTTGACCTCAATTTCATCTTTTATATAATTATTAGTTGTTTTATGAATTTTACTTATTTTTTGGGGTATTTAACTAATAGCCATTTTTTATTTAGATTATAACCCCCCAATTAAACCCAATTAACCCAGCCCCAAATCAAATTCGCCCCAGCCCAGGACCTAAACCAACCCGGCCCAGCTCCGAACTCATCTTAGCCGTTGATCAAATAAGATCGACGGCCCAAATCCCCCTTTCCATAATTAAACCCTCACCTAACCCCCTTCCCCGTCTCATTTTCGAGGCTCCTCACTCTCTCTCTTCTCGTCTCTTTCCCTCTCCCTTCTCTCTAGAACCTTCAGGTTCACCTCCTTCTCCGATGAAGTTTATCTCCTCTCCGGCCACCTCCGACCACCATCCTTTCGACCACCAGCCTCCATGAGGCCTCCTCTCTCTGGTTCACTTCATCTCTGGAGCTTTCGAAGGTTTAAACCATGTCCAACCCACTACATGAGCTCCTGCTTGGGTTGTTTCCGGCCTCTCCGGTGGGGTTTTGACACTATCATGCCATAACTACCACTATCCCTGAGTTTCACGACAGGTTCTCCTACTTTTCTCTGGTTTCTTATGAAACCCTAGTTTTGACCTAAACCTTTTAAATATCTGTTATTTTTAGCAATTTTAAGCTTAATCCTTATGTTTTACACTATTGTCAACTCAATCTTTATGATCTATAAGTTTTGAATCGTTTTTGCATACTTTTTAATATTAGGGTTTCCTCTAAGCTTTCCTATACTGGTTTAAACTGAGTTCCTCTATTTGTTTGAACTTTCCCTTTGTATGTCTACTGATTCTATGTTCTTAGAACCCTTTCCCGTCTCATTTTCGAGACTCCTCACTCTCTCTCTTTTTTCGTCTCTTTCCCTCTCCCTTCTCTAGAACCTTCAGGTTCACCTCCTTATCCGATGAAGTTTATCTCCTCTCCGGCCACCTCCGACCACCGTCCTTTCGACCACCAGCCTCCATGAGGCCTCCTCTCTCCGGTTCACTTTATCTCTGGAGCTTTCAAAGGTTTAACCCTTGTCCAACCCACTACTAGAGCTCCTGCTTGGGTTGTTTGCATCCTCTCCAGTGGAGTTTTGACACTATCATGCCATAACCACCACTATCCATGAGTTTCACGACAGGTTCTACTACATTTCTCTGGTTTCTTATGAAACCCTAGTTTTGACATAAACCTTTTAAATCTCTATTATTTTTAGCAATTTTAAGCTTATTCCTTATGTTTTACACTATTGTCAACTCAATCTTTAAGATCTATTAGTTTTGAATCGTTTTTGCGTACTTTTTAAAATTAGGGTTTCCTCTAAGCTTTCATATACTGGTTTAAACTAATTTCCTCTGTTTGTTTGAACTTTCCCTTTGTATGTCTACTAATTCTATGTTCTTAGACTTCTATGTTTGCTTCTTCATGTTGGCTTGACTACTCGATTCTTGCTAGAGTTTTTCTGTGATTATCATGCTTCCAATGATTCTTTAGTTTGTTTGTGGCATCTCTGGGTGATTATGGTCATATGTGTGTTTATCTTTGGCCTCTTACTGTCAATATTGCTAAGCCTGCCTGTTGCTACGACTGTTTGCCTTCTTTATTTATATGATTGAAGTAGGGTTTAGTAATTCCCTTCTAATTGATGTTGATTTCCCTATTTTGATGAGTGCTATGCGTTTGTTTAGATTGATTGACTTCAATAAATTACTCCTTGATTGGAATCTCTCAACTTGGTCTTAATTGTCTACTCAATTACTTAGTGAGCCTAATTTTTTCCTTAAATTGAGTCTTGACTGATCTTTTACCTTGCCTATATGTGTTACCGTTTGAATTTGAATCCCTTGATTTAAGGGAATGAATATATTGATTCTTTGGTTGATTAATGAATATATTGATTCTTTGGTTGATTAATTTTGAGTCCCCTGTTACTTAACAGACCTGGATTCCTTCTTTATATAAACCTTTTACTGATTTTTATTTACCTTATGTGGCTGCATTTCTTTTACCATTTCTGAGTTTGAATCCCATAATTCAAGGGAACCGTGTCGTTGATTTCCTGACTGATTGGATTCTGCCTTCTCTTAGCACCATGCATTTGTGATTCTTACCTTATTTGATCACTTGTTTTCAACTATAAGTGCTCATGCTCTTTCATTAAACAAAGAACGAACAAGAACATTGTTCTAAGCTTCTCACACACACAGAGACTTGTGTTAAAAACTTACTCTCTCTTACAAAACTCTTTGCTCTACTACTGCTCTCTTTTGCTCTTGGTTACTGTTAGCCGGCTATAAGCCAAGGCTAACCATTGTGCTCATTTTTCTCTTTCATTTTGCTTACTCTTTCTCACTGGTATGTTCTAATTAAGATTCAAGCTCCCAACCAATGTGTTTCTTATTGCTTCGGTTTATCATATTCCTAATTGTCTTCTACTTGTGCTTCTACTGTTCAACTTGCAATTAAGTCTCTTGTTTAGCTTTCAATATTCACCATGCTTCATCTCTTTAAGATTTACATGCTAATGCTTCTAGGATTTTTGTTTATTCTTGATTTATACCTGTTATGCCTGTATCATGTTACTGTCTATTGTCATGTTTAAACTTGGTCATTTCTTGATTCCACGAACCCCTCTGATTTGTGCAACTATGTTTAAACAAGTTTTACTAAATCTATGCATCTCGTCCTGATTACTATATGGCTTATCTATCCCCTAAATTTCTTTGATTTGTGCAACTATGTTAAACACAAGTTTTATTGAATCTATGTATCTTCTCTTGATTATTATGTGGCTTACTTGTCCCCAATCCTCATTATCCTTGTATTGCTGAACTTGTTGTGATCTATTCTTCTCTGTTCTTACTACTGTTTTCAAAAGCTTTTTTTTATGTTTCAAAATGATTCTTGAGTTGTAGAGTTTTTCAATTGATCACTTTTTCCAAAACCTCTGTGCCTCTTTTAAACTCACTCCTAGAACCTCACACTACTCCTAGAAACTTAGGTTCTACCCCCTCAATGTAAGCATTGCTTATGGAATCTTGAGTTCCCTCTGAACTTTGACACACTGAGGCTGGTAATTCCACACTGCACATGCTTCAAATTGTGGCAACTATGTCGGGGTGCTGGTATTGGCCAGGGACCCACGAGGTTCTTAGGGAGCTTTGCCGCACCCGGACCATGAAAGGCTGTAAAACTCGAAAGGATTGAGGTTGGGAGATATGGGCCGGATTGAAGGCTCCCTATAGAACTAGCTTCTTATTTTTATTTAAGTGATGTAATTTATTATTCTTGGTTTGTAATAATTTGTAAACGAATAATTGGGGCTGGATAGTAAATATGGGAGGGGGTTATGCATGTTTAGTATAGTAACGGGTAGAAATCATGACTATAGGATTTATTTCCCTATGTGTGCAATAGTATCATGTTTAGTACATGCATATCATGCAATAGAAATCATGTTTAGGTTCTTTATTTCAGCACGTCTATAATGTTCCTGTCATTTTATAAGCAATGTTCACAGTTAACAACTACAACAAGTGATATAATGTACGGCTACTGCATCTTCATAAGCATTGCATGTAGAAAACCTGCCTACAGGATTTTTACTTATGTGCATTAGATATCCTGTTATTTAGGACTTCATATTGGTTTTGAATTACAATTGTTGAACACCTAATCAGCATGCTGAACCTTGTTAAAATGTGGTCAATTGGTTGAAACGATCTGCAAATATAGCATCACCTCTCTTAAAATTGGAACTGAAGTCTTCATGCTCACTTTTAAACAAATAGGCAATGTATACGAACGCCTAGGAAAAGCTCTAGGCCTAATACCTTATTAAAACCAAACCCTAATCATGTTTCACTTAGCTGGTATTAGAACCAATCAGTCCCTTTTGAAATTCTTAAACTTTGATGCTTTTCATTCCTGTTTTATCTCTTTCTGAAGTTACCCTATTTCCTAAAAACTCCTACTCTACTGTTTTCAAATACTGATTCTGGAAATCATGCATTCATTACCTCTTTAACTAAGTTATTAGATTACTGCTCTGTGTGTTTTTGAATTACTGGGTTTCAGAGGCAGTTTCACTCTTTACAAAAAATCATTCCGTTCAATCGAATGCCTGCTCTATATTTTTAAAGCTACTGTTTCCTGAAAACATTTACTTACTCTCCTTTTACTAAAGTCTTCCTTAAACTACTGACTCCTACTCTGCTTTAAACTACTGGATCTTCCAAAAGTCACTTGCCCCTTTGAATCACTCTGTCATTCTAAATCATGCTTTACTGAAATTTTCTAAAAGTTTTTCATTTGCTTTACTGAGGACTTCATTGAACTGCTGTGCATTTTTCGGTCACTTACTGGAATTTAATGTCAATCACTCTTCTTTTCAAACTACTCTTTTTCAAACTAAATGCCAGCTTCATTACTGAGTTTTCAAAAGGCATTTCCTTTTCGAAACTGCTGAAACCATACTGATTTCCAACTCAAAAACTCATGTTTTAAATCCTGACCTTGAGACCTTGATTGTGTTTGAGACGTGCTATCTATGTGTTTACTTGTGGAGGGATCTGTGAGCCCCATATCTGCCCTTATGTGTTCCCCATATCTGTAGTCCTATTTGTTTTACATGTCGCTTAGAATTTTATCCTTTTAAACTTAGGAGTTCAGCCTAGTACTCACCTTGTAGGATTAGTAGTCCTAAATACCCTCCAGGACTTATAGAATGGGACGGGTAACAGCACGCAATAAGCTTCACGACCGACACACGCGTTTTAAATACCTTAACGGGGCGGGAAGGGTAGAATATAGATATGATCACCGGTGCGCTAATACCACGTGTAGCCCCTCTTCGAGGCGTGACATACCGGGTATTGCATTGATGTGTGATGACCCAAACGGTCATCCTAAGTAATTTTAGATATATATGTGTTCCGAGGCTCCGAAAGCCTCCGTTGATCTCACCTCGATATACGTGCGCAGCCCCGGCGTGTCGCCGGGAAGTCTTTATATTGAAAATTGGATGAAAAATGGAATTTTATTTTGATAATTAAATGAATAAAGTTGACTTTGGCCATCATTTTTGGTAAACAGACCCGGACCCAAGATGCGACGGTCCTAGAGGGTCCGTAGGAAAATATGGAATTCAGGCCTATACCCGGAGTCGAATTCAGAGGTCCCAAGCTCGAGAAATGAAATTTTAAACAAAATTGTTTTTTGAAAATTATAAAGGAATTTGAAAATGAATAATTGTGTGAAAATCGTGTTACCGGGCCCGTATTATGGTTCCGGAGCCCGGAACAAGTTTGTTATATGTTATTTGTCCTATTTGTGAAATTTGGTGTAAAACGGACTTGAAATGACGTGTTTCAGATAAAAAAATGGGAAATTTGGAAGTTATGAAGTTTGAGAAAATTCTAAGAGTTTTAAGGTTTGATTTATGGTTTCTGATGATATTTTGATGATTTAAAAGCTTGAACAAGTTCGTAGGATGTTAGGGGAGTCGTGTGTGTTTTTGGTTTTGAGCCCCGAGAGCTCGAGTGAGTTTCGGGTAGCTGACGGGGTGTGAAAAAACATGAAAATCTGGTGTGATGTTGCTGGTTTCTGATGTCTGGTGTAATACCTTTCGCGAACGCGGCCAAGGGCACGCGAACGCGAACGCGAACGCGAACGCGAAGGGTAAATAGTGTGGCTTGGGTTTTTGTTCTACGCGAACGCAGGGGTACGGGCCCGAACGCGGAGCTATGGGGGGGGCTGCTCTACGCGAACGCGACGCCCCTCTCGCGGACGAGTAGTGTTATGGGGCGGGGTCTGGGGGGTCAGGTAGGTTGTTCTTCGCGAACACGGGCAGTGGCACGCGAACGCGGAGGGTTAGAGGGTCAAACGTACGCGAACGCGGCCCTGGTTCCGCGAACGCATAGGTCCCAGTTGCCAAGCCTTCGCGAACGCGGCCAGTGGCTCGTGAACGCGAAGGGTAAATACACCCAGTGATTTTAATAACCCCAAAAACATACCCATTACGGGTCACTCCCATTTTTCACTTCCCCCTTCTTCCTCAAACCCACCCATAAGCGAAAATCAAGCTCCCCAACTGCCATAACTCCATAGGTAAGTGCTCTTGACCTCGTTTCCTCTTAATTTATTCAATTAATCACTTGATTTTTATGCCTAAAAACATGGAATTTAAGGCAGGAAATTAGGGATTTTAGGTAGAGTTATTTTTTTAGAATTTTGAATAATTCAACCTCAATTTGGGGTCGAATCTTAAAACAAATCATGTATTCTAACTCGTGGGGTTATGGGTGATCTGGTTTTGGTCCGAGCCTCGTGTTTGGACCAAGCGGGCCGGGGGCCAAATTTTGGAATCTTTGGAAGAATGTTTTGAAATAAATAATTAGGCCATGAGTTTAAATTATTGAGCCATTATTGATATAATTGGGTTGATTATGTCTAGATAATACCGTTCCGGAGTCGGATTCTAAAGGAAAGGCTGTGATCGAGGCTTGACTTGCAATTTTTGGAGCCGAGGTAAGTGCTTGGCTTAACCTCAGCTTGAGGGATTAGGTATAGAGTCTTATTTGCTATGTGTAACTCATGTCCAACGTATAGGCATAGTGAAGAGTGCCTACGCGTTGCGGTCACGCGTGCCCGTGAGTCAATTCTGATGAAACTTAATGTGTTCTTATTATTCTCCGCAATACGAGTAGCTGGTGAATGAAAAGTGATACCTTGATGTTGTTTCATGACGAGGAAAGTTATTGAGTTAATTGTTTCAGTTGAGACTTACACTGTTGAAATTGTATTTCTGATGCGCGATTGGTTATAGCTGAGACCCTTGTCGGGCATTGTTGAGTTTGTAATTGGTGTTTTCACCTTGCTGGGACAATAGAATTGTATTGATTATTTCTGTGCACTTGAGGATTCGTAATGTTGACTTTCACATTATTGTTGTTTTGTTTTATTATTTGTCGCACGAGGGGACATGCCATGCCGAGTGATTGTGAGGTTATGCACGAGGGGACATGCCGTGCCGAGTGTTGTTTTATATGCACGAGGGGACATGCCGTGCCGAGTGATTGTGAGGTTATGCACGAGGGGACATTCCGTGCCGAGTGTTGTTTATGCACGAGGGGACATTCTGTGTCGAGTGTTATTTCATACGCACGAGGGGACATTCCTTTCCGAGTGATTGTGAGGCTATGCACAAGGGGACATGCCGTGCCTTTTGCTGTTCATTATCTGTTGAAAAGTAAAATTCTTGCTTTTACTTTTACATTTCAGTTATTACCCTGTTCTACCGTGCTAGCATTTTGTTGCCCCTATTACCACCCTAGCATGTTCTCCCCGTGTCTGTCTTACTTGTTTATTTCTGTTGCCACATTTCCTGTTATTATATGAAACTGTACAGGTACATATGTTGTTGTTGGTCCTAGCCTCGTCACTAGTTCGCAGAGGTTAGTCTCGATACTTACTCAGTACATGGGGTCGGTTGTACTGATGCTACACCTGCACTTCTGTATGTTGTGCAGACTACGCAGCCAGACCCGTTGATCACTGACGATCAGAGCACCTCATGAGTCACACAAGAGACTTCGAGGTAGACCCGCAAACATTCGTGGGCCTTGACGTCACCTTCTACTTTCCACTTTAGCTCTGTCTTCCTTTTTATTTCAAAGACAGTCCTATGTATTTATTTTCAGACCTTTTGTTTGTAGTAATCTCTTAGATTGTCCGTGAGTACGTGACACCAGTTCTGGGAATTTGCATATGGGTTTTATTTCGAAAATGTTATACTATATTTTGGTTATTTGTTAAACTTCACATTGTGGGACATCGATGCCCTAGTTTGCTTGCTCGTTTTAGTTATTAATGAGTGTTTCTTAGTTCAAACGTTGGCTTGTCTAGCGGGTTCACCGTTAGACGCAGTCATGGCCCGAAGGTCGGATTTCGGGTCGTGACAAGTTGGTATCAGAGCCCTAGGTTGCTTAGGTCTCACAGCTCACGGACAAACTTGGTAGAGTCTGAGGAATCGGTACGGAGACGTTAGTACTTATCCCCCAGAGGCTGCAAAGTTAGGAATAACTTCACATCTTTCATTCTCTGTCGTGCCAATTGAATTTTGAATGCTAATTGAGTCTCTATTTTACTCACTCGCAGATGGCGAGAACGCGTGCTTCCTCATCGACCGGCCAGCAGCCTGACCCTCCTATTACAGCTCCTACGAGGGACCGAGGCTGAGGCCGTGCTAGAGGCCGAGGCAGAGCTAGAGCAGCAGCTCCAGTAGAGGACCCACAGGTAGACCTTGCCGGTGAGGTTCCTACCCAGACAGTTCCGGTGGGACCAGCTCAGGTCCCGGAGGGGTTCATTGCCACCCCAGTGCTTCAAGATGCTCTAGTCCGCTTAGTGGGACCCATGGAGAGTGTGGCTCAGGCTGGTCTTCTTCCTACTGCACCATCTGGATCTCAGGCTGGGTGAGGGACCCAGACTCCTGCTATTCATACGCCAGAGCAGTTTGCCACTCAGTTCCAGACTCCGGCACCTCAGACGGCCGGAGTAGTTCAGTCGGGTATTGGGGCACCCGTAGTTGAGGGAGCAGTCATGTCCGCAGATGCTCTGTGGAGGTTGGATCGGTTCACCAAGTTATTCACTACTACATTTACTGGTGCACCATCAGAGGATTCCCAGGATTATTTAGACAGCTGTTATGAGGTTCTTCGGAACATGGGCATTGTGGAGTCCAATGGAGTAGATTTTGCTACATTTCGTCTTTCTGGCACTGCCAAGTCTTGGTGGAGAGATTTCTGCTTGACCAGACCAGCTGGGTCTGCACCTTTGACTTAGGCTCAGTTCACCGAGTTGTTCTTGGGGAAGTTCCTTCCAGTTACCCAGAGAGAGGATCTTCGGAGGCAGTTTGAGCATCTATATCAGGGCTCTATATCCGTCACTCAGTACGAGACCAGGTTCATTACGCTGNTCAGTTCTCCGAGTTGTTCTTGGGGAAGTTCCTTCCAGTTACCCAGAGAGAGGATCTTCGGAGGCAGTTTGAGCATCTATATCAGGGCTCTATATCCGTCACTCAGTACGAGACCAGGTTCATTACGCTGGCCAGACATGCCATTATGATACTCCCCACTGATCGGGAGAGGGTTCAGAGGTTTATTGAGGGTCTAGCTCAGCCCATCAGGCTTCAGATGGCCAGAGAGACGGGTACTGATATCTCCTTTCAGGATGCAGCCGATGTGGCTAGGCGCATTGAGATGGTATTATCCCAGGGTGGTGGACAGGGGTCTGACAAGAGACCTCGTCATTTTGGCCGTTTTAGTGGTGCCTCATCTGGAGGCAGAGATCTTTTTGGCAGAGGTCATCCTCCTAGGCCTTATCAGTCAGCACTCCAGGTATCCCGCAGTGCACCTTCGGCGTCCATCAGTGCACCGCCGATTCAGAGATATCATAGTGGTCATTCTGGTCGTCAGGGACAGTTCCAAGGTTAGTATTCTCAGCAGCCGAGGTCTTGCTTCACCTGCGGTGGTATGGGGCATATTTTTAGGTTTTTCCCCCGAGGTTTTGGTGCTTCTCAGTATCAGGGTTCCCGTGCCATGGTTCCCGCATCAGGTGCACCCTCACCCCCTCAGCCAGCTAGGGGTGGTGGTCGTGGTGCCAGAGGTGGAGGTCAGATGCATAGAGGTGGAGGGCAGGCCATGAGGGGTAGAGGTCAGCCCGTAGCAGGTAGACCCAGAGATGTGCAGGTTAGAGGGGCTCAACCCCTGTGTTATGCTTTTATTGCTCGTCCAGATGCTGAGGCTTCTGATGCAGTTATTACAGTTACAGTTTCAGTTTGCAGCCGAGAGGCTTCGGTGCTATTTGATCTGGGTTCTACATTCTCCTATGTGTCTTCATATTTTGCCCATTATTTGAGTATGCCCCGTGATATCTTGGGTACAGCTGTGCATGTGTCTACACCGGTGGGTGATTCTATAGTGGTAGATCGAGTCTACCATGCTTGCGTAGTAGCTATTGGTGGTCTGGAGACTCAAGTTTATCTTTTGCTTCTTGATATGGTTGACTTTGATGTTATATTAGGGATGGATTGGCTATCTCTATATCATGCTATCATGGACTGTCATTCCAAGACAGTGACCTTGGCCTTGCCGGGTGTGCCTCGTTTATAGTGGAGAGGGACTCCTAGTCATTCTTCTGGTAGGGTTATTTCTTATATGAAGGCTCGACGCATGGTCGAGAAGGGTTGTTTGGCCTATCTGGCCTAAGTTCGTGATTCTAGTGCTGATGTTCCTTCTATAGAGTCTGTGCCCGTGGTTTGGGAATTTCCAGAGGTATTCCCTGCTGACCTATCGGGTATGTCACCCGACAGGGATATTGATTTTTGTATTGAGCTAGCTGAGGGCACTCATCCCATTTCTATTCCCCCATATCGTATGGCTCCGCCAGAGTTGAAGGAATTAAAGGAGCAATTGCAGGATTTGTTGGATAAAGGCTTCATCAGGCCTAGTGTTTCACCTTGGGGTGCTCCAGTATTGTTTGTGAAGAAGAAAGATGGCTCGATGAGGATGTGTATTGACTACCAGCAGTTGAATAAGGTTACTATCAACAACAAGTATCCTTTGCCGAGGATTGATGACTTATTTGATCAGCTTCAGGGTGCTACAGTGTTCTCTAAAATAGACTAGAGGTCTGGTTATCATCAGCTGAGGATTAGGGCTTCTGATGTGCCTAAGATAGCTTTTCGCACTCGTTATGGACATTATGAGTTCTTGGTCATGTCGTTCGGGTAAACTAATTCCCCTGCTGCTTTTATGGAGTTGATGAATCGGGTATTCAGGCCTTATCTGGACTCCTTTGTGATCGTGTTTATAGATGATATTTTGATATACTCTCGCATCCAAGGGGAGCACGAGCAGCACCTTCGAGTCGTCCTCCAGACTCTCAAGGACAAGCAGTTGTATGCCAAGTTTTCTAAGTGTGAGTTCTGGTTGAGTTCTGTGGCGTTCTAGGGCCACGTGGTATCGGTAGAGGTCATTCAGGTGGATCCGAAGAAAGTTTCAGTAGTTAGAGATTGGCCTAGGCCCACGTCAGCCACACAGATTCGGAGTTTCTTGGGCCTAGCAGGCTATTATCGCCGGTTCGTGGAGGGGATTTCATCTACAGCAGCCCCTATGACCAAGTTGACGCAGAAGAGTGTTCAGTTCAGATGGTCGGAGGAGTGCGAGGCGAGCTTTCAGAAGCTCAAGACAGCATTGACCAAAGCACCAGTGTTGGTGCTGCCCACAGGCTCAGGTTCTTATACCATGTATTGTGATGCTTCGCGAGTTGGGCTTGGTGCAGTGTTGATGCAGGATGGGAAGGTTATAGCCTATGTTTCACGTCAATTGAAGGTTCATGAGAAGAACTATCCAGTCCATGATTTGGAGCTTGCAACTATTGTTCATGCCTTGAAGATTTGGAGGCACTATTTGTATGGGGTACCGTGTGAGGTATTCACTGATCACAAGAGTTTGCAATACTTGTTTAAGAAAAAGGAGTTGAATATGAGGCAGAAGAGGTGGTTGGAGTTGCTGAAAGATTACAACATTACTATTCTCTATCATCCGGGAAAGGCCAATGTGGTGGCCGATGCCTTGAGCCGGAAGTCAGTCAGCATGGGCTGTTTGGCTTATCTATCAGTTGGAGAGCGACCTTTGGCTTCTGATGTTCAGGCGTTAGCCAATCGATTTGTCAGATTGGAGGTTTCTGAGGGTGGCAGTGTTTTGGCCCATACCGTCGCTCGTTCTTCATTATATGATCGCATTCGCGCTAGGCAGTATGAGGATCATCATTTATGT
>MDKH01037566.1:0-12236 GCA_005239495.1 Nicotiana undulata | reverse complement strand
GTGGTAGGGGCAGGGGTAGGGCTCCTGTTCGTAGTAGGGGGCGAGGGCGTCCCAGAGCTGTACTGGTTGCACCGATTGAGGATACTTATGTTGAGAAGCAGGAAGAGCTGCCTCCAGTAGCTCCACCACCAGCTGATTTTATGACGGCGCCGGGCTTCCAAGAGGTCATGGGCCGTATGCTGAGGTTCATGGATACTATGTCACAAGCGGGTATACTTCCATCAGATCCTGCTACTTCTCAGGCAGGAGGGGGAGTTTAGACCCCTACCGCTCAGGCTACAGGACCAGCAGCAGCAGTACATCGTACTCCAGATATTCCACCAGTGATTTGGGTTCAGCCTAGGGTGGCAGCACCAGAGCCCAGGCCAATTGCAGAGGTAGACCAGCAGAAGTTGCTGGGTAGATGGACCCAACTTTGCCCTCCGGCCTTCGGGGGTGATCGAGGAGAGGATGCACAGGATTTTATCGAGAGGTGCAGGGACAGACTGCACAACATGAGGATATTAGAGTCACATGGGGTATATTTCACAATAGTTCAGCTTGAGGGTAGAGCTCGCCGCTGGTGGCAGTCATATGTTCTCAGTAGGCCAGCAGGGTCGCCACCGGTTATATGGGAGCAGTTTATTCAGTTATTTCTGGATAGGTACATTCCACCTACGGAGAGGGAGGAGCTTCGGGTTCAGTTCGAGATATTGGAGCAGGGGCAGATGTTCGTGACAGTTGTGAGGGCAGGTTTTCAGAGCTATCCCGTCATGCCCTTATGATATTGCCCACGGATGCTGAGAGAGTTCGATGGTTTGTGGCAGGCTTACATCCGGGTATCAGGACCTCCATGTCCAGAGAGGTTGAGATGGGTACCCCCTACCAGCTTGTGGTCGAGATAGCTCGACGTATCGAGGGTTACCGTGTGAGGGTCAGGGAGCAGGTTCAGCCAGGTCAGCAGGGTCAGCAGGACAAGAGGGCCAGGTTTGCAGGCGACTTCAGAGGGGCCCCAGCTAGGGCCAGGGGTCAGTACCGAGGTGTCCAGTTCAGCATGCCTTCCTATTCAGCACCTCTAGTACCTCCTAGGGTTGTTTCAGTGAGGCCTTAGTTCAGTGCCATGCCAGAGCGCTCCTATCATCCTCCATCCATCCAGAGTGCACCCAGTAGTTGTCCTAGTGCTTTACCAGAGGATTCACACCGCTCTTCAGCTATTCAGGGTTCCTTCTCTTCAGGGCAGTGAGCAGTAGTGCCAGGGGGTTGCTTCGAGTGTGGGGATCTGAGCCACACGTGGAGGTTTTGTCCCAGGTATCGGAGCAAGGCCGTGCAGCAGAGCCAACAGCCTATGATTATAGCACAGACAGCACGACCACCTAGGGGTGAATGTCAGGTTGGCAGGGGTCGTCCTAGAGGGGGAGGCCATTCAGAAGTGGGTCGTTCAGCTCCAGCTCATCCTGGGGGAGCTCAGACATCGGGTGCTCCAGCCAGATTTTATGCTATTCCAGCCAGGGCAGACGCAATGGCATCAGACGCTGTGATTACAGGTATTATTTCGATCTGTGGTAGAGAGGCTTCAGTACTATTTGATCTAAGGTCTACTTATTCATATGTTTCAGCCTTATTTGCCTATTCTCTCGATGTTATTTGTGAGTCTTTGGGTTCCCCCTTGTATGTATCCACTCCTGTGGGCGACTCTGTAGTGGTATACCAGGTCTACTGGGCTTGTGTGATTAATTTCTGTGGGTTTAAGACCAGAGTCGACCTGTTGTTGCTTGATATGGTTGATTTCGAGGTTATTTTGGGCATGGATTGGCTATCTCCTCATCATGCTGTCTTGGATTGCCATGCCAAGACAGTTACATTAGCCATTCCTGAGTCGCGGAGGTTAGAGTGGAGGGGTGCTTTAGTTAGTGCCTTCAGTCGGGTCATTTCCTTCATGAAAGCTCGGCATATGGTCGAGAAAGGGTGCATGTCTTATCTTGCTTATGTGCGGGACACCACCGCCAAGTCTCCTACCATTGATTCAGTTCCTGTTGTTCGGGAGTTTCCGGATGTGTTTCCTTCAGATCTTCTAGGCATGCCTCCAGATCGAGATATAGATTTCTGCATTGATCTGGCTCCAGATACTTAGCCTATTTCCATTGCTCCTTATCGTATGGCTCCTAAGGAGCTAAAGGAACTGAAGGAGTAGCTTAAGGAGTTGTTGGCCAAGGGATTTATTAGGCCAAATGTGTTGCCGTGGGGTGCTCCAGTCCTATTTGTGAAGAAGAAGGATGGGTCTATGCGGATATGTGCTGACTCGCCAGTTGAATAAAGTGACCATCAAGGACAAGTATCCTTTGTCGCGCATTGATGATTTGTTTGATCAGCTACAGGGTGCTCGTGTGTTCTCTAAGATTGATCTGAGGTCAGGTTACCACCAGTTGAAGATTCGGGCTTCTGATGTCCCGAAGACTGCATTTCGCACCAGATATGGCCACTATGAGTTCTTAGTGATGTCCTTTGGCTTGACTAATGCCCCAGCAGCATTTATGGACTTGATGAATAGGGTATTCAGGTCGTATATCGACTCCTTCGTTATTGTTTTCATTGATGATATATTGATCTACTCACGGAGCCTGGGAGAGCACGAGCATCATTTGAGAGTTGTGCTTCATACCTTGCGAGAACAGAAGTTATATGCTAAGTTCTCCAAGTGTGAGTTTTGGTTAGAGTCTGTGGCATTTCTGGGGCATGCGGTGTCCGGTGAGGGTATCAAGGTTGATCCGCAGAAGATTGAGGCAGTTTAGAGTTAGCCATGTCCTACTTCAACTTCAGAGATCAGGAGTTTTCTGAGTTTAGCAGGTTACTACCGTCGGTTCATTGAGGGATTCTCTTCTATGGCCGCTCCATTGACTAGATTGACTCAGAAGAATGCTTCATTTCAGTGGTCCGACGATTGTGAGGCGAGCTTTCAGAAGCTCAAATCAGCATTGACTTCAGCACCAGTTTTATCATTGCCTTCTGAGTCTGGAGTGTATACAGTGTACTGCAATGCTTCACGCGTCGGGTTGGGATGTGTGTTGATGCAGGATGGCAGGGTTATTGCTTATTCTTCGTGCCAGCTAAAGGTTCATGAAAAGAATTACCCTGTGCACGATTTGGAGTTGGCGGCGATTGTTCATGCTTTGAAGATATGGCTGCATTATCTATATGGTGTATCTTGTGAGGTCTATACTGACCACCGCAGCCTGCAGTACTTGCTTAAGCAGAGGGACCTTAATTTGAGGCAACGAAGGTGGCTTGAGTTGTGGAAGGACTATGATCTCATTATTCTATATCATTCGGGCAAGGCAAATGTAGTTGCGGATGCATTGAGCAGGAGGGCATCTAGCATGGGTAGTTTGGCCTACATTGCAGCTAAGGAGAGACCTTTAGCCTTGGACATTTAGTCCTTGGCCAATCGATTGGTGAGATTGGACCTTTCAGAGTCTCGTCGAGTTTTGGCTCATATGGTTGCTCAGTCTTCATTATTTGGAGAGATCAAGGCTCGATAGTTTGATGATCCACGCCTAGCAGACCTTAGGGATACGGTGGTCCAGGGCAGGGCCAAGGAGATTACTTTGGGCGAGGATGGTGTTCTGTGACTCCAGGGCTGATTGTGTGTTCCTGATGTCGATGGCCTAAGGGAGAAGATTCTAGCAGAGGCGCACAGTTCTCGGTATTCCATTAATCCAGGAGCGATGAAAATGTATCGTGATTTGAAGCAGCACTACTGGTGGAGGCGAATGAAGAAGGACATTCTTCAGTATGTGGCTAGGTGTCTTAATTGTCAGCAGGTTAAATACGAGCATCAGCGGCCAGGAGGCTTATTTCAGCAGATGCCCATTCCTCAGTGGAAATGGGAGCGTATCACTATGGACTTTGTGGTTGGGTTGCCACGGACTTTGCGGAAGGTTGATGTGGTTTGGGTCATTGTTGATAGATTGACCAAGTCGGCGCATTTCATTCATGTGGCTACTACTTATACTACAGAGAGGCTGGCTAAGATTTATCTTCGCGAGATAGTCTGGTTGCACGGTGTGCCGGTGTCCATTATTTCAGATTAGGGTCCTCAGTTCACTTCGCATTTCTGGAGAGCTTTGCATAGCGAGATGGGTACTCAGATAGACCTCAGTTCAGCATTTCACCCTCAGACTGATGGCCAGTCAGAGCGTACTGTTTAGATTTTGGAAGATATGCTCAGGGCCTGCGTGATTGATTTCGGGGGTCAGTGGGATCAGTTCTTGCCTTTAGCAGAGTTTGCATACAATAATAGTTATCAGTTCAGCATCGAGATGGCTCCATTTGAGGCTTTATATGGTCGGCGATGCCATTCTCCGATTGGGTGGTTTGAGCCTGGTGAGGCCAAGTTATACGGTACAGATCTGGTGAGAGATGCCTTGGAAAAGGTGAAGATAATTCAGGAAAGGCTCCGTACAGCACAGTCTAGGCAGAAGAGCTACGCAGATCAGCGGGCATGTGATGTAGCATTCATAGAGGGAGATAAGGTTATGTTGAAGGTTTCGCCGATGAAGGGCATTATGAGATTTGGGAAGAAAGGCAAGCTGAGCTCCAAGTTTATAGGTCCTTTCGAGGTGTTGAAGCGGGTTGGAGAGGTTGCTTATGAGCTTGCTTTGCCTCCAGCCTTATCAGGAGTTCACCCAGTATTTCACGTATACATTCTTCGGAGGTATCACGCCGACTTCTCGCACGTGGTTGATTACAACACTATCAAGTTAGATGAGAAGTTGGGCTACGAGGAGGAGCCAGTTACCATTATTGATCGGCAGGACCGCTAGTTGAGGTCTAAGACAGTTTCTGCGGTTAAGGTACAGTGGAGGGTCCAACCAGTTGAGGAGGCGACTTGGGAGTCCGAGCAGGACATGCGGAGCAGATATCCACAGCTATTTAGCACTCCAGGTACGATTCTAGTCCCGTTCGAGGACGAACGTTTATTTAAGAGGGGGAGAATGTAACGACCCAGCCGGTTGTTTAGCGTATTAGGGTCCCGTTTCCTTAAATGAAACCTTCCATAGCGGCTATTCATGCTTTATGACTCGCGGGAGCGGGTGGTTCGGGATTTGGGAATGAATTGGATGGTTTAGGAACACTTGGTTCCTTAAGGCTGGCCTTTTTGGCCAAGTTTGACTTCGGTCAACATTTTGAGCAAACGACCTCGGAATCGAGTTCTGACAGCTCAAGTAGCTTCGTACAGTAATTTCGGACTTGGGCGTATGTTCGGCTCGGGTTTCTGATGACCCGGGAGCATTTCGGCGCCCAAAATGGAAATCAGGATTTCCGTAAGTTTAGAATTTGTCCTGGGACGGGACTTCATGCTATCGAAGTCCGAATGGAATTCCGAGGCCGGCAATAGTTCTGTATAGTCTTTTATGACCTGTCTGCAAAATCTGGGGTCATTCCGAGTAGTATAGACTCGTTTGGCGCAATGTAATGAATTCTAAAATTTCAAAGTTCCTAAGTTTGATTAATTTGGTTTTGGGGTTGAATTTTTAGTTCCGTTGTTTTTTTCATGTTCCGGAAGTTCGAGCGAGTCCGTATCATGAATACAGACTTGCCGGTGCTTTTGGATGGGGTCCCGGGGGGCTTGGGTGTTTTAGACCCCCGGGAGCTAAGTTAGAAAAACAAGAATTTTCTGTATCTGGTTTCCTTCTTCGCGTTCGCGGGAGGGTGGCCGCGTTCGCGAAGAAGGAATTGGGCAGGGGCTACGGATTCTCTACGCGTTTGCGTTCCCCATCCCGCGTTCGCAATGGGTTGGCCCCTGGCCTTCGCGTTTGCACCCCTCCAGCCGTGTTTGCGAAGGTCTAGCCCAGCTAGCCTCCGCGTTCGCGGGCCCTCCGTCGCGTTCGGATAGGGTCCAGCCAATTGGGCCGGCCCAGCTGCCGTTTGTCTTCGCGTTCGCGACCCCTCCCTCGCTTTCGCGTAGAAGGCCCTGTGGACCTGGCCAATTTAAAGCATCGCGAACGCATGCCCAGGGTGCGTTCGCATAGGGTAAATCCCTGGGCAGTGTATTTTTATAGCGGGTTTAGTTCATTTTCCTCCATTTCCATCTTCTTCCTTCAGTTAATTGACAGCTTCCAAGAGGACCATTCAACCTAGTACTTTAAGTAAGTAAATTTCTTATTATCACCGAGTTTAAACATCAATTTCTAGTTAAATCCTCTATTAATTTATCAAAATCATGAGAAACATTGGGTAGAAATTCCTAGGGCTTTGATAATTAGTGAATTATCCCTTTTTAGCCATGAATTCCTAAATATATTAGGTAATTACGATCCTTAGGCTTCGGGTAATTCATTCCTTCGAGAATTTTCAAAATCCGAACGCGTGGGCCCGGGGTCGAAATTTCAAAAACCTTCAAGAATACTATATTTTGGAATTTCTTGTTAATTCTTATTCTTGGAGCATAAATTGATTCAATTATGCTATGTTTGGCTAGTTGTGAGCCGTCGAGGGTAGTTTCGGAGCTTTGAGCGCATTCTTGATCCGGTCTTTGGTTCCAGGAGTGCTTCGTTGAGGTGAGTCTTCTTTCTAGCCTCGTAAGAGGGAAATTGTCCTTCTAGGTAACCTTGTTTGCTATGTGATCTTGTTTGGGGGATACGTACGCACCGAGTGACGAGAGTCCGTACATAGTGTCTATTACTGCTTCGTACGGGTAGTTAGGACACAGCATGTTCATTGTTTTTCCCTGTTGTAGCATAGATATGACTTGTATACTTGTGTGATTGGTACTGTTGTCTTTGAACGTTGTGATACTTGGTTTGATTTAAGTGTGATAAGAGAATCACGGGATGGGATCGGGCCGTACGCCACGGCAGAGTGACGAGTGATTATATTATGGGATCGGGTCGTACGCCACGGCAGAGTGATTATTGATTATATTATGGGATCGGGTCGTACGCCACGGCAGAGTGATGAGAGAGTATATTATGGGATTGGGTCGTATGCCACGGCGAAGACTACAGGGTGGGATCGGGCCGTATGCCACGGAAGAGATTGAGACTACAGGGTGGGATCGGGCCGTACGCCGCGGCGAAGATTTACAGGATGGGATCGGGTTGTACGCCATGATGTGAGTGAGTACCATATGGGAGAGGGCCGTACGCCACGGAGGATTCCAAACTTGTTTGATTTGAGATTGTTATTTGATGCTAGATATTGATGTACTCGATTATTTGTTTTACTTGCCTACAGTTTTCCTTACATCCTGCTTACTTTATCACTGTTGGACCTCAGTGAGTATCGAGTCGAGCTCTCGTCACTACTTCTTCGAGATTAGACGGGATACTCACTGGGTACATATTTATGTATGTACTCATGATGCACTTTCCTTTCTTTCTGCACTTGATTGTGCAGGTCCGGAGGCTGGTCCGTCTGATTATCAGTCCAGTGCTAGATATTGACCGAGTGACTATACTTCACGGTGAGCTGTCCTTCTTGGCGACTTTCTGGCAGCACCCTGGAGTTTTCTTGTCATATTTACTCTGTCTTTTGTTCAGACTGAGGCTTTGTATATATATTTCAGTTATTATATATTCAGTAGTTGCCCGTGGCACTCGTGATACTAGTTCCTGGCACACACACGCAGTTATTATTTTGGGGTTTTGGCGATGCATATGTTATGCGACGTGCCTATCAGTTGATTTCTGTACTTGTGGTTCTATCTCGTATCATTTATCATTATTGTGTTTTATCCATTTAAAATTGGTAGTTATTAAATTGTTAACCAAAAAGGGGAAGGGTAACACCTAGTGTGTTTCATATCGGCTTGCCTAACCCCGCTGTTGGGCGCCATCGCGACTTGAATTAGGATTTGGGTCGTGACACTAAGTAAGATAAGTCACTAATGGCACTTGGACTTATTACATTTGGAAGAGTAAATAAACCTAATCTAATTGGTCCCAGAAGGACCTTCCCCAGGCTTGATTCTTTTGGATCCATCAATCAGGTTCCCCAGGTCGCGCATGCCCAGCAGCAGGCATACCCTTGCTAGATATCCTCTTTCGCTTCCCTCAGCATTCTGGCAGTCGACGACTCTTTTCCTTGTCTTCTCTTCCAGCTCCATCAGACCCTGCTCCAGATATTCCAGCCTTTCATTAGACTTGATATCCATTTCCCTCCATTCATTTATGATCTCCATATCAGTCTTGCGTTGCTCCAGATGCTCGGCCTCGGACACATGAACCCTTTTGCGCAGTTTATTGTATTTTACTTGGGCTTCAGGAACTTCGTCTATGACCCTGTTTCCTCGACCGATCCCCAGCTCAACTATTTCTGCTATGCTATCTTCCAACCATGATGGGTAAAAGCGTACATACCCTGCGTGATATTGGTCTGGCTCGATGGTGTCCTTTTCTACAATAATCATTGAGTGCCACATATGCTGAGATTCACATTTGTATGGGATGTCGTCATCCTGAAAATCTGCCCTGTGGTGACTCATTTTAGAAAGTCGCGGTATGACTTGCTTCCAGCCTGCTTGTCTCATAACCCTGATAGGAACATAAGGATATATGCCCCTTAACCCGATCAAGACCAAGTGCGGAGCGTCCCTAGATCTGATTATGAACTCGTCAGTAGGGAACCATTCGAACATCCATTGAACCTGATCCTCAATCAAATTGTTGAAAATCTGCACCCATTCTATAGCATTCTCTGGTTGAGCAAACCTGTCTGGGATATAGGTCATTATCTTAGGGTGATGGAAAGTTATATGATCATTCCACGGCCTTCGTGGAAGCTCTTGACAGTATTGACCTCTCTGGAGATGCTCCAATAACAAAACCTGTAGTAGCAGATTAGAACCCTCGAAGTGTTTGAACCCCTTCTGGCAGCGGTCCAAAGCCCGGTATATGTCTGCTATGATCATAGGGACAATGGAGTATGTTTTCCCCTCGAACCCCTCTATTAAGGTTTAAGTTACCATGGCCAGTATGGTGTGAATTTTGTCCCCTTGCATTGGAAACACTATCATACCCAGGAAGCAGAGGATGAACACAAAACCCTACGGTGAATACAACCCAAGGAAGTGATAGAGAATTCATCGTGGAAGATACGATAGGATTTGCTATGACCATATCATTCATAGAGGTAGTCAAAGGGTATGTAGGACTTCTTCAGGCACTCCAGATTGTCGTTCTCTTTCAAACCCATCATTTTCAGAAACCCCCTAGCGGTACAGTTTTCCGGCACCAATAAACCGGGACTATCCCAAGGTAGTCCAGCGAATCCCCCTATTTCTTCCAAGAGAGGGGTCATTTTTATGTTGCCAAAACGGAATCGGACCTTTCTCCGTCCCAGAACATAGTGGCAGCTTGGATCAACATATTGTTCGGTTGGATGTCCAATAAGGAAGGCAAATTTCCCAAGACCTTTTTTTACATGTTTTTGTCACTTGATGAAAGATCTTCCCACCAATCTAGAAACAATGGTGGTATGTTACGGACCATGCCGAACCTGGGGACGTCGTGCCTCATTTTCTGCAAAACAAATAAGGTTAGGCACTTTCCCCCCTCCAGATTCGACTATTTATACATCAGTTATTAGCATATTGGCACTTATTTCTCCAAATTAATGCACAAATCGTGGTTGCATCCGTTGGTATTATGGAAACCCCGGTGGACTTTTGGACAATGCTTTTCTTAAAGGTTTATTATGTGGACAACATACTAACCCGGCTAAGTTTGACCATGATGCATGTACAGTTATAATCAGAGTAATGTTTCTATAAGGTCTAGATTGGTACCCTCAAGCGCACAACTTGAGGGGGAAAGGCACGTAACCGCCGGCTGCACTGCTAATCGACTAGTTTTACCGCAAATAAGCCTTTCCAAGTTCAAAGGGGTGATACATAGGAAGAGCGCAAACACTCATCAAGTGTTGCTATGGTATTGATTACGCACGAGTGGAATATGTTGTTAAGCATGATTTATGCAACAGAAAATAGCATGTTTTCATGTATTTGCACGTTGAAAAATGATGAATGCGGTATTTAATAATTGAAAAGGCATTTAAGAAAGAAATCAAACAGACAAGTCAGTTTCCATAGTAAAGAGAAATCGTAAATGCTTGAAAAATAGGCAAATAAATTCACATTAAAGTGGGAAAGAGAAAGTACGCGCAAGTATTAATAGAATAAAGCATGCTTAAAGACTAATTCACAAAAATCAGGTTCGTTATGGTAAGAGTCTAAGGGGTTCCCCAGCAAAGTCGACATGCTGTCGCGCCCTTTTTTCCTCGCGAAATGGGGTTTCGACATTTCTGAGACAACTCCCTTCCCTTTTAGATGGGGTATGGGATTTGAAGAGTCGCCACTTAACAGATTAAGGTGCGTTAGGGCACCTAGAGTAATTAACTCATGAAACTAGTTTGCATTACCAGAGATCGGGTAAGGGCTCAAAATTACCTTGAGGGGAAGGTGTTAGGTACCCCTCGAGCTCCACAACGATACGTCCCAACCGAAATTAATTAAGCGGATTAGTCTTAAAAGGGGGAAATAAAACAACTTAGACAAACACAAATTACTTTAAGCAAGATTAAAGGGGTCCTATGCTTTTTAGCCTATAAGATCATTCCATGCAATACTTTGTAACTTCCCCCAAGTTGGGGTGCTACTCATAGTATTAGTGCACATGTCATCATCTCCTCTACTACGTAATTACTATCTTCAGTTGTTACCTAAGCGTTCTAATAGCAACTCGTGCCTTATGCGTACACTACCCGTCCCTTACCTATGGTCCTAGAGGTATTTAGGACATCTATTTAGGGTGGTTCTAGACTGACCTATGTTTCTTAAAAATGAGAAAAGCTAAGCGACAAACAAAAATTCAAATAGGACTTCATGTAAAGAACAAGTAGGGGCTCACATTAACCTCCACGAGTAGACAACAAATGCACGTAATTGAATCAGACAACTTTATTAATTAAGGAATCCTATAGGCAGGATATCTAGATGAGTAGAACAGAATATAAAGAAGCAGTTTATTAAGGCGAGAATCGGGACCTATTGGTTTGCCTACTAGTTTATGAAGCTTTGAATCTGGGCATTTTCAGGCAGTAAGATATCACAACTTTAGGCCCAGAATTCTTAATAACCCTACAGATTTTCCTAGGTGATAACCAAAAATGGATCAAACTCATAACTGATTGACAGAATCCTATACGCATGGTCTCTACGAACTATTTAATTACAGACCTATAACATGATTTCTAAGTGAGTTACTGATTTTAACTCATAAAGACAGGTTTTATCCCTTTAAGATCCTATAGGCATGCTTTCTAATTTGTCAAATTAATTTAACTCCTATAGACATGATCTCTAGGTGTTGGCTTGATTTAAACTAATGTAAACGTGATTTCTGAGTTTATATGTTTTAAATACCAACTTCATTTAATAAAATAATTTATAAACATGATTAATAAATGATGAAATATGATATTTGTGTATAATGATTTAAAATAATTACTTAATATTATAAAAATATAGAAAAATTCATTTTCGTGTAAAAATAAAGTAATTACGCATACATGGGCTATTATTGCAATTATAACCTAAAGACGTAAATATAATTATGCATCAAATAATTAAAGCTTAATATAATATAAATGATAAAATTAAGCAATAAAATTATAATAAAATTATTTGTGATGCAATTAGTAATTATTTGTGATGCATATTATTATAAAATCTTTTGTGATGCAATTAGTAAAATGATGGAATAAATTAATTAAAAATCCCTTAAAATTACAGAATATTATGAAAAAACTACTAATTGATGCTCATGTATTATTTGAAAATATATATGCATTTTGAAAATATATATGGGAAAAATTGGGTATCAACACACTTTATAAAACCTCATGAAGAGGCTCAGGTACCTGAAAATAATGAGATCTTGATAAGTTATGTCTGTATTGTGTGATGATGGAACCGATGATGATCATCGATGATATTGTTTATGTCACGACCCAAATTCCCACCTTTTAGGTCGTGACTGCGCCTAACGGTGAACCCGCTAGGCCAGCCAACGTATATCTTGCAATAGAAACTTATAATCATTTAACACGAAATAAAATGTTAGTTCGTCAATTTCAACCAATTCCCAAAAGAATCCTGTAAGCATTGCTTAATAAAAATAACAAAACTTTAAAAATGTGGGGAATAAAGACATGACAAACATGAAATAACGTAAAACTTCCCAAAAACCGGGGTGTCACAA